>JAVSBS010021918.1:106090-128678 GCA_033124195.1 Coracias cyanogaster
CTGAAACGTTCTATGATTCTATGATTTCCTCTTGTCCTGTCACTTGTTACTTCAGAGAACAGACTGACCCCCACCTCACTACAACCTCCTTTCAGGTAGTTGTAGAGAGTGATAAGGTCTCCCCTAAGCCTCCTTTTTTCCAGGCTAAACAACCCCAGTTCTCTCAGCTGCTTCTCACAGGACTTGTTCTATAGAACCCTTCACCAGCTTCATTGCCCTTCTTTGGATGTGCTCCAGCACCTCAATGTCCTTGTAGTGAAGGGCCCAAAACTGAACACAGTATTTGAGGTGTGGCTTCACCAGTGCTAAGTACAGAGGTACAGTCACTTCCCAAGTCCTACTGGCCACACTACTTCTGATACAAGCCAGGATGCTGTTGGCCTTCTTGGCCACCTGGGCAAACTTCTGGCTCATGTTCAGTCAGTTGTCGACCAGCACTCCAGGTCCTTTTCCACTGGGCAGCTTTCCAGCCACTCTTCCCCAAGCCTGTACAATTGCATGGGACTGTTGTGACCCAAGTGCAGGACCCAGCACTTAGCGTTGTGGAATCTCATACAGTTGGCCTCGAGTATGTAACAGCTATTATATAACATATGTTATATGGCATCCTGCTGCCTATTGTAAGGATCATGGAGTAAGATCTTAGCGTTAAAAAAACTGGCCAATTTACCTGGATCCTTACAGGATCGGCTAGTGTTTGCTTATATCCAAAACTACTGAGATCCTCAGAACTCCCATTCACTTGCTTTAGGGGCTTGAATTTTCCTTAATGAAGTTTTCTAGGAAACTAATGTAATGTCTCCTGTTGGTCAGGCCTAGGACTGCATTGAATGTAGGATCAACAGCACTGGAATCTCAAGTATAGGTGTTCCTTCACCTATCTGCTCCGTAATGTCTAATGCAAGACATAATACAGCAAGCACATGGATCCCTGTGCCAAGGCAGATGTTTTACCTTACATCCTTTTATCCAGTGACTTAGTCATAAGAGCTGTCACTTTGGAGATTGGAAATTGAAATTAAGTTTTCTCTCTGCCTGAGAAAGCTTGAAGCTGCATCTCCCACACTAATGGTCTGAATATCAGTCGGTCAAATACTGTAGTATGAATAACCTCTTTTTCCCCTTGAAACTATACCAGTTCATACAGAAAAATAGAGTGTGGAAATCTGGATGGGGAGAAGATGAGAACATTACTCCTTCACAATTACAGAGCTACAGGAGAAATGGGAGAAATATTTTACTTCAGTTAACCTTATTTAGGTATTCACTGAAATTATACAGGACTGGAACTCAGGTCTCCCCTTTGCCAGATGGGTGGCACAACCATCTGTGTTTCTGTGGATTTTGTAGGACAGCAAAGGCCTTAAAATGGTGGTGTACAATGCTTGATTCTGGTTGCAAGGGCCAACTATCTTTGAGAATCTAGTGCTGACATTTTGCAATAGCTAGCTCTTTTATAGTTAGTAATTATGGAAATTATCTATAATAATTTGCATTTTGATATACTCCATTCTCTTAGGTAAGTAATGATAGCTTAGGATTTAATTATCACAAATGCATAGCCTTTTTGCCTCTAATTTTAGCCTGTTCTGCTACACCTGTCTCTCATCTGCTCTGCTCATCTTAGTCGCAATATGAATGGAATACTTTTCCATTGCTAAGATACCTGTCCTCCATGTTGGCAGCTATTTTGTTCTCTGAGCTGTTTCAGCTTGTAGCTTCTTGGAAGCTACACTTTTTTTTTTTCTACTTGATGTTGTTTTCCTGAATTTAAAATGTTTTTTAAAATACAAATAAAACTGTATTTTAGCTCTATTCATTTTAAGCAATATCTCTTCCCTCTGAAGATCCTTGTTTTTATAAACCTTTTCATAATACATAGCAAATGGAAAAGTCATCCTAAAGAAGAAGCTGCCAACAATGCAGAACAGAAATTTTGAACTTGTTCACATGCAACTAGGCCAAATCTGTGGTTGAAATAGGAGTGCTGAAAAATTTTCTGATGACAAGCTATGTCATTGAACTTCTTGTCTCCATTTTCACATCAATGTGGCAGTTCTACAAAGCTGGTTTGATTCTCTCCTGATGATTCTCTTGTGCTTGGCTTAACAGTGCTCATTGATGCACAATTTAGGAAACTTTCTATTTAAAGAAAGGGCATCTCCTCCTCAAAATAGCTGATTATTTCCAAATCTCAAATATATATTGAATTTCGATCTGTTGTTTGTTCTTGCTCCATGCCAGTAAAATTACCTGCCTCTGGCACTATGTTTCTGTGAAAGTAACATTCTTGAGATCTGAAGGTAAACAAGAAGTGGTTGCAACTGTTGAGCAGCTTGTAGAGTCGGGCAAAAAATAAGACAACAACAGTCATATTATTTACTTCTCTTTATATTCCTCTCCTAAACCAGAACATACATAGGAAGTTTTTTTTTTTTGTAAGTGATGTTCCATAGCAGCTGCCAAAGAATAAAATTATGCAGCTAAATGTCTTTGCTGAAATGATGTCCAAGACTAATTCATCTGTCACGTGGTATCCTGCATCTGGACAGCCAACAGCTGTTTACAGGAGATTCCCCCATGGGATCACTGCAAGTGATTGATGTATAAAGAAAATTCTGGCATACTAAAGTTAGGAAATACAAATGCTGTTTAGAAGTTCTTGCTGGGAGGCATATGTCTCATTCAAACCTGCCAGGCTATATATTGTTAAATCTGGAGAGGAGCAGGAGTATGATTACAAAAATGAAGCTAGATGCCTAGGAAAAAAAAAAGCAATGATTTTCCTGGGATATGACTCTGTAAGTGCAGAGCACACAATGTCAGTCAGGTGGAAGGTTGTAGTAGCTGTTTAAAATCAACTGAGTTTAATCAGTCAAGCAGTGTATTTGTGAGAAATGTGATTTTCTTCTCAAACTAGGTTGGGCAGCAGGTTCCTCTGTAATGAATTCCACAGCATTGCCAGCCTCCAGCTATTAACGCAGGGGTTGATAGGTTTACCCTGCATTACTATGGTGGGCCTGAGGTTCAGACTCTGGCCTTCTGTATTCATTGCAAATAATACTTAAATATTTCAGAGCTTGGGAAAATTTGGAGCTGCCTTACACTAGGTATGGGGGCACTGGTAATTTAAGTTAGTGTATAATAAGCTATAATATGTCTGCATAGCTGACAAGGAGTGGAAGGAATGAAAATGTTCTTGGGGTGGTGCTGTAGCACTGAGATCTTCTTTCACCCCTCTGTCTCTGTGAGTTGTTAATGTGCTGAACAGTAATAGTATGGGCATCACACTGGTGGTGTAGATGCAACAACCTATCTTCACAACACTACTGGGAACAGCAGGCTACTATGAGCACGGCTGGGTCAGACTGGTCGTGGTGGATGTTTGGTTTGAGTTACAACAGAACTAATTCTGCTCAGTGATTTTACTTTTCAGCTCAATCTCTTTTAAGAGACTTTCTGAAGTTAACAGCATGTTTTTGCAGACAGCACCTGCTTCTAGCAGTGGTAATGCTTAATGTTTGTAGTTACTACCAAGGACTGGTGTGCAGAAAGACTCTTGCTAATATTTGTCTCTGTGCAGACCAAGGTCGCTACTAAATCTTGTGTGTGACATTTAGGGTGCAGAAAGTAAAAGGCCGCACCTGTTGGGAGGAGCAGCCAGGACAGGTGACCCTAAACTGACCAATAAACTATTCTATCCCACGTATGTTGTATTTGGTATAAAACTGAGGGATCAAAAGGATCATCCTGTCTTCTTCTATGGCTGGTGTCCAAGGAGGGTTCTGTCTCTTCTGCCTTTGATCCCAATCTGTATGTTCCTGAATCCACTTTCAGAATCCAGCTCTGGAATCTGGTCCCCACTTGCCACCGAGTCCAATCTGGGACTTCCACAGTGCCTGCCCACAGTATCAGTGAAGGTGGTGATGTAATTGCCATCACAGGGGTTGGGTTCAATATTGGCCTTGTATATATTTGTATATTGCCTTTTATTATTATTATTTTCACTAAGTCCATAAGTCTCTCTTCCTTCTTCCCCTTTCTCTTCCCCTTGGGGAAGGGAGAGGGGTTAACAGATAGCATGCAATTTGTCCAATGGCCATCCCAGCCCTAACTGTTGACAGTGGACCTCAAAACCATCTCAAACATCACTACAGTTCACAATGGCATTCTGCTTAACTGCCTTTGATAAGATAGCTGAAATACAGAAAACTGAAAAAAACCACCAACATTAAAACCTCATCTTCTTTGAGTAGTAAAGCAAGAGAAGAGAGAATGGTATCCTTTTCTAGTATAAGTCATTCTAGTCTTATTCCATCTCCAGTACCGTCTGGACAGTTGGCTAGTAGCAGGTCTTCACAGCAAGTAACACAATAAATGGTTCATGACTGCAAGTTCAGAAAATCCTATTTTCTAGACTAGAAATGGTGCAGGGAAATAATCCTTCAAGAAAGTAGAATTCCAGAATGAGGTTCCAAGATATTTGCATTCAAAGGATGAAGAAGCCATCTCTTCCCACAGCCTCAGACTTGGAAACATAGCTAATGTGGTCTTATGCAAGACTCTGGCACCACAAGAGCCTTAGCTGCTGCACAACAAATTGCATATGTAGAGACAAGGAAGGCCTGAGGAAAATGGTAATTCTAATGAGTGCATCCCAGGATATAAGAATGAACCCATGCTAGATTCTTTTCAACTTGTAATGGGGAGATATAATCAAATATTTTCAGGAGATCCCTAATCCTTCAAGATCAGGGCTAGGTTAGGGAAGATCCAAACACAAAGGAGACTGAATTAAAAGGCAATAGAAAAAAAAGCTAAAGAAGCCGAAGCCAAGGCCTCAGCAGAAACCGCTTTTGTTGTTATAGCTGGAGGCAGAGTCAGTGCTCTTTCCTGATAATAGAAGGTAAACAGAATGAAATGTGACAAGACATTCCTCTTGACAGATGGTTGAAATTTTAATTCATCCTACTGATGTTGGCATTTTAAAGGGGCTACAAGTCGCTTTCCTGTTTCAGCCACCCAAGCATGTATCTTTTCAATTTTCAGTTCTTCCACCTGTAAAGTGGAGACAATTGAACTATATTTTTAACACTATTTTTTGAAGTAGCTAAGTGAAAGCTTTTAAGCAGGTCAGTGAAAGTTTCTGTGGATCTTGTGAAATGGAGCAAATTGAATGTAAATCCTTTTTATGTTATTGGACACCTCACAAGATGAATAGGATATAGATAAGTAACGTGGTTGTATTGCTGGTAAATGGAGACACAAGACTATCACTTTTCTCTGGTACAAGAACTGAAAAAGTTTGTCTCCCAGTCAAGGTCCAAACTGTCTCCGGGCACTTTGTGGCCTGGGAGAGCTCCCTGACAAATGGACTCGCATGTTTTGGATCTGTCTAATCTTAATGTATTACAAAAAAATTTCAGCATCTCTACCCCATCCAAAGAGAAGTCTGTGTCTAGAGCCATGGACACTGAGCCTAATTTCAAGCTAGCCAAGCAGAGGGGAAGATACAGAAACAAACCTCAGTATATCTTATGTCTAGTTAATTACACAACTTAGGAAAGAAACCCATGACTCTGCAGTCTCCTCAGTCTGCCGCTCAGGAAGCATGAGATTCCTGTAATTTTGCTGCTGACCTCACACTGGAGCTAGTATTGTTCAGTGTAGACAGAGCTCACAGGCAAGCTTCCAAACTTTCAAAATAATATTGCAGCAGCAGCAGAAATGCATTTAGTAACTGCTGTTTCTGTAGTTACGCTATGTTTTTGGTGTCCTGTATTAGCTTCAGAATAACAACACTCTGACAATCATGTAGGATGTTTTTCTCTTAAATCATGCCCAGCTATCAACTAACATGTTCCAATAATTGTACCACTTCCCTGAAAAATCTTGAAGAGCTTTACCTCTATGAAAAATGAGAGATTACATTCAAGCCATTAGACACGTTGCTTTCCTTTTTTGAGTTCTAAAGCAGCTGATGTCAGACTCAAAAAAACCCAGATATACTACAAAATTTGTAGGTATTGATTCAGTTTCTCTTAGCAGTATATGAGCCCAGTCAGCACCAGAGGTGCTTAGATCCATTGTGGGGTAGGAGGAGTTGAGACTCTTGGGCCAGTGTGACTTCAGAGAAGCGTGAATTGATAGAATAGATTTGAACCTTCTGCTCCACAGCAGTTGCCTCTTTACACCAAAAGCTGCAGCAGTTTCATGATGGTAGTGTGCACAGTCAGCACGATGCCATGGGGAATATTGCTTTTCCCTCAGAATCTCACTATGTGGTCTGTGGCATGTCCTCTCTTGCGCAACTGCTGCATTTCAGCTTACTGGTCTCCCTGGCACTCTACTGTTCCCAAACAGAGAAAATCCAGATTCCTTCAGATCTTACTGACAGATAAGGTACTCTGTTTTCTCGCATTATCAAACATGCCATTTCAGTGGCGAAATTTCTTATTATACCTTGAAATACACTTTTATGTCATCAACCCTTCTGGTGGAATGTATTCCTGCTTTTCTGAATTCTAGGTGTCCAGTGCAGATGGGAGATGTTCCCCAAAAGGTTTTTGTAACTAATCATGAAATTGATAAGCTAAGGGTTGAGGTTTTGAAGTAAAGCCTATCAAAGTGTGGGGAGGAAGTGTCATTGACTTTTAGAAGGCTCTAGATCTGACATGTTAAAAACAGACCAGAAAGGTATGTCTCTTTATTTTGGTGACAAAATGAACTTAACTTTTATATTTGAGCTCAGAAATCTCAGCTGGGATAAACAAATTTCTTCAGCTGAGTCTTCGTAGTTCAGATCCTCATTTCTGAAGGACTCATAGATTTGCCACAGAAATACTAAGGTTCTTATGCATGAAAACTGAATGAAAATGTGTATGTATGAAAATCCAGAAGAAACAATCTGATTAAAAGACTGGACATTAATTGTAAACCAAGGAATCAACTATTTTAAAATAAAATCTGTAAAGCATGATGATATTTACATCAAGATCGGAAGCCTCTTGCATGGATAAGACTACAGCACAGATGACTCTTCTGCAGAGGGCTTGTGCTCTGATAGCAGGAGAAAGGCAACAAACTACAGCACGCTGTGTCATCTCTCTCTCCCTGTTATCCCAACAGGAACTTTCTCTAAGATTCATGTAGGATGAACCAAAACAATATCCTGAGGTAAAAGATCATGAAACCTGAAATGACCGTGAGTGATGAGACTTCTATGTTTATTCCTTGGGGAAACCAACTAGTGTTTAATGGCCTGTCTTTATTAGGAATTTTTCCTACTTGCTCGCCTATATTTCCCTGAAATGAAGTATGGTGTTCACACCACCATACTTAAAAATCAGGAATACTTTCACTGAGGGAGAAAGCCCCACAGAAACCCTTTGCCCTCAGAATAGTAAAAATCAGGCTCAAATCAAAATTAACTGTCGTAGGTAGGCATCTCCTGATTTTACATGGGGCTTAAATTTAGTAGATCAAATAATTTTTGCTGAAGATTCTTTAGACCTGTTTGGTCTCTTCATCTCCCATGGACAACATAGTCACCATATTATGAATGGGTGACCTGCAGTGAAAAAGTTTCATAGGCATTTTGCAGGAAAAAAGTGTTTTATTTGCTCTTCCAAAAGTGAGGTGATACCTGTCTTTGAGATTGGATGCTCATTTTCACCAGTCATTACTTTAAGTGATAAGTGGCCATTCAGCTGAGAATCTCCTAATGTTGTTAACAGAGTTAAGTGCTTGTGCAATGGAGTCTGACAATAATGGCTAACCTTTTCAAAAGCCACCAGTTGTTGTCAGGATCTGGCAAAACACTGCCTCATAAATGCTTGCTCATACCCTGCAGCCTGACATGTCTTCTTCCCTTAAAGCTCCATTTCTGTATGTCTTTCTGACTTGGTTTAGTTTATCATGTCATGTAATGTCATGACTGTGACAATCTATTTCTAAAGTTTTCAGCATCCACCTCTGACGAGTTTTTCCCAGAAAAACTCTTTGCTTCCCCTTCAATTACTTATTAACTATAGCTAGTGTCTACAAAAGCCCTTATATCACAGTGTTTATTTTTTGTAATGTTTTTTAATCTAATGTTATTATGCCTATAAGCTCCATGATCAATAATAATGTGCTGGGAATTGTTTTCTGATAGAAAATTCAGTTTCTGAATAATCAAAATGTTCTGAAAAGAAGCATTTTGTTCTGGCTTTGCTCATTTCCAAGCATATTAATTACTGTAATGTATAAGTAAATTATGTAATTATTGTAATGTGTAATATATTGTACTGGTTTAGTAAAGCGGCAGCGGGTCTCTGCAATAAGCGAGCTGCGTGGCCGGCGCCGCTACTCCCCACCCTCTCCCCCCTGCCACGGGCTGTGGACAGGGAAAGAAAAAAAAGTTTTTAAATGCCCTTTTGAGTTAAGATAAGGAAGGTTTAATATAAAAACACGTAAGAAACTGTTGCAGCATCAATATTAAGAAAGAAGTAATACACAAAAAAAAGGCAATACTGGAGATAAAGAGACACCCGTGTGGCAAAATGCCGAATTCGAACGGCCCGAACTGCCCCACCCCACCCCACCCCGGAACCAGGAACTAGCCTCCAGAGCAGGACGTCATCATGGTATTGAATAGCTGCACCAAATTAACCCTGTCCTGTCCGAACCAGGACGTATGTATTATATGCAGGAAACATATTTTAGCTGTATTCAGCAGGACTGAGTTGAATAATTTCAGTATTACTTTCTACTGCACCTTTTATTACCTTTTAACTGTTGTGTCTTGTGTTGGACCCGTTACTGCTGGAAATTATACAGGCTGTATAAATGGACCCTCTAAATGAACTTGATATATTTCTTCTCATACACCTGGTTGCACCTGAGTAATTGGCACTAAATTCTGCACCTCACACCCTGCTCTTCTTATCTGGGGAGTGTTGAGGTTTAGGTTCAATCCACCAGACCTACAACAGATGCTCTCTGTTAACTCCTCTTTGCCCCCGCAAATAGAGGAAGAGAAAGAGGATAAAGGAGAGAGACTTGTGGGCCCTTCCCCTCCCAAATGGGAGAGAGGCTTCTGGATTAGAAAACTGAAACAGCTTTAATGAAGATAATAATACAACGGAATATATACAAATATATACAAAACCAGCAATGAACCCAACCTCTTCCAGATGGCACTTATGTCACCGTCACCACTGAGGCTGGGAAGCGAAGGGCAGTGGAAGGGCTGATGGGAAGGGAGGTAGATGTAACTAAGAGGCTCTGCTGGTCGGGCTAGGACTATGTAAGAAGCCTCTGGAGAAAGGTTTTCTGATTCATGCTTTTGGATGTAAGTGTATAAAATCTGCCTAAGCTCCATGCTACAGTACAGGTGTCTTGGCAACCACTTGTTCACTGCAAATTTGTTTACAGCCTAGCTACTTAAAATGGTGTATTATGTAAATGCTGTTGGTTGCTATCAGTATGTTTGGATTGGTAAGTAAAATGCAAACATCTGTATATTAAAAAGGCCATCTTATGAACTAGTTGGAACCAATTGCTGTTTTGCAGAAGTGCATGTTTTGCTGTAGAAAATAGAGAGGGAAACTGGACATTAGGAGAAGGAGAGCTGCTAGACTTCTTGGCTCTTATGATTACTGGACAATGTACCCAAACCCAAATATCCCAGGTCAGGAACAAGGAATGGTATTAATAAATTCAAGTATCTACAGTGTGGGCTTTCATACCTTAGCTAGTTATATAAACTTTTATAAACATGGAACCCTAGTCTATATGTGGAGCTTAGAATTTAGTATTAAACTGAAGGCTGTTGGCCCAGTTTGATTAGATAAGTCTTGGTGTAAACGCCATTGACTAGATTTCCAGTGATTACACAGTGGTTCCAGACAACAAACTTAGAGGTTCCATCATATGGTCAGCTCAACCTGAGCTCCTTTGCTTCTTATCAAATATATGTTTGATATCATAAAATCCAGTGCTGCATAGAGCCTTCAAAATTTTCTTGAAGGTTACTGTTTATATTTAGCAGAGGATTTCAAAGAAATATACAGGCACTTATTATATCTAGAAGTATTATAGATTACTGAGGATAGTAATATCTCCAAGAGGTTAATATTATAACTATTTCCATTGATGCAGTTGTTGAAAATGCACAATATATGGTTGTAATTTTAAATGTAAAGCAAAAGATTCAGAACAGCCCCGATACTGTGTGGAAGTCAGAGCCTGCTTCAGTGAAAACTGAGTGGTATGGCTGTTACATAGCCTGTGCTTGGCAGCTGGAATGAGAGGCAGGCACAAGGCTAAGAATTGCCAGGGGCGAATATGGAGGGCACGAGGCTAAAAATTGCAAGGGTCAAATTCAATACAGACTCCTTCAGGCAGCCCTTCCCATAGTTCATCTTCTATTCTGTGGTTTTGAAAGCACATGAACAGATGTGCAGTTAGTTGGAGTCTCAAAGATGCTCGGGGCAGTGGATACATCTTGCACTTGGTCTTTCTTGCACACAAGTTTATTTGCCATTTGCGTGCTGCGCAGTATCAACTTTCCTTTCCTTGGTGTGCGCTGTGCAAAACCCCTCAGCTCTCAAAGATCAGAGAAGTTAAACAATTTGCTCAAAGGCACAAAAGGAAATGGTGGCAAAGCTGAGAAAAGAGCTGGGTATCCAGGCCCTCAGATCCTTTTGCAATAACTATTTGATAGCATTTCTTTTCAGAAACAGCTTCAGTGCCACACCTTCTCCAGTGTTTTTAGGAGAGGAGCTGTCTGCCAGACTGAAAGAAGTTCAATTAAAAAATAAAGACAATCAGCTTTTTATGATTTCTTGCAGGAAAGTTAATGACATATCTCAAATTTTCATACTTGTATAGCTGAAACTGGTTAATTTTGCTCCATATAAAACAAGAAATCAAGAGCTTGACAGGAATGAAGCATTCATTTTATTTATCTTTTTACAAGGCAGACAATTAGTAATTTTATGGTTGAAAAAGCACATTTTTAAGCCTTACATGAGGATGTTATTGCTAGACCTATTCTGATGTCACCTTTATTAAACAAAATGAGTGTAACTTGTTCTGAATCTGTTCCCTTCTGAAGCTGGAAAAATCATTCAAAACAAACAAACTGGGAAACTTGTTTCAGCAGATTCAAGTCTTTTGAACTCATTCTTTAAATTTGTCAAGTCAGCTAAAACAAAAAGGAAAAGGACCTGTGTACCACACTAGGTTTATGCTTCACATAACTGGCTTTTCTCTGGAAGTCTTGTACACAGCTCATGAGTTGTAAGGTCTTGTTTAACATCAACAAAAGTAATAGATTCAACCTCTGTGAGGCTCTACTGAAAAGACCTAAATAATTTTTACTTGGGACCCTCGCACCTGTAATTTCCCCCCCAAAAACTGAGAAACTACATCATTTAGGACTTCATGATAAGCCTTTATTTTCTCCCTGGTCTGTTTCTATGCCAAGAAAGAGTGTCCAAGAGGATGCAACATAAAAGTTTATCGGGGGAGGGGAAAAAAGGAATCACAGTAAACAATCGTGATAGGAAGCTATGAATAGTAGGATTAAATTCCTGCCAGGACATCCTAAACTACAAAGAGCTATAGTAGTGAGATACCCGGCTATTACTTTTCTCTGCTTATGAGTCAGGTTCCAGAGTTGATAGTTTCAGCTTGGAGAACACCAGCCTCTCAGTGAATCTTAATGCACATGCCATAGCAGAACCCGATGCCTTTTGATATTTGAACAGTGGGCTGCACAGGGATATCCAGGCTTATTTGGAACTGCTTGTTTTGTCTCCCGGCAGATGGTTGTGTTCTCCTTCCTAAACCAAACAAGCTCTCTAGGATTTTTGAAAAGACAAATATTTGTTGAAATTACATTTGCAAACTGGATGTAACTTAATAGCTTTGAAGTTTTCTTGACCTGTGCAACACGATTCCTTTGGCCAGAAAAAGGAGGGTTTGCTAGTATGCGTACTGTCTGAATAGCTGTCAGATCTTGCTGTGTTCAAAATGGGGACTCAGTCACACCGATAGAGGTTTCCTGCGGCTCTATATAAATGGAGGCAAATCTCACTTCTGGAATTTAAACTGAAAACTCTTTAATCTCAAAGTAGTAGTTGAATGCTTAAGATGAAGGACACTGTCCTTAACTGCTTGCAGCTAGTAGTTTGAAGGCTAAATTTTTATCCCAATTTTATCTGTACATCTCCAGTCCTTTAGCAGAATTACCCCATGAAAACTCATTCTTCATTTTGACACAATGTCTGGCCCTGAGCTCACTGGCATCGAGAAATGTTTGAGGATTGTGCTTTTAAATTGGTCTCCTCTGTGGTGTGCCTGCTCACAGGAACCACACCTGACAGACATTGCAGCAGGCTGTAAAGCTCATGCAGAACTAAGAAAGGTAGATGCCTACTCACTGCTGCTAATTTAACTTGGAGGTTATGTACTTGAAAGTTTGTAGAGCTGGGCCTCATGGAGCTGTAATGAGCAACACTGCAAACCCCAAAATGAGTGCAAAGGAGTTAAATATTCTTTGTGGCCAACAACTTCTAATGCAGTTGTGCAGCTCTGTCGCAAACCACAGCAGACCATGCTTGGTCAGACAGTTTCTAGATCACAAGGATTAGTTCTGTGATGACCTCCATTAAACTGATTTGTGAAATGTTTCATCTTTTCACAGCTTGGACATATCTTACAGGACATAAGGAGTAAGGACCTGTTACATCATCATAATGGCTTCCCTGCAGGAGGAGGTTTGAAACAAATCTCTTCAGTTCAGTGGAGATCATTTTATGATCAAGACTATCAATCAGCTTATAGTAGACTCCTTAAAATAACATTCTTTCAAGATGTTTCCTTTGTTGTTGCCTTGTAGTATTTCCCCAGAGTTGTTTGCCCAATGCCAAACTGCTGTGCTTTACAAGGGTTTCACATTGCCTCCTAAGAGGTGGAGTATAGTGCTCCAGCCATATATGAAACTAACCTGTGTTGAAAAAGCTCTGGTTTTGATTTCAAAAGAACCCTTATTGTCTCTATGGACAACTAAAAATAAAAATCTCTCTCCCTCTTGCATCACCCCTCAGAGAAAAAAATATTTCAGAGTTTTCCCATGCAAAACTCCCTGTGATTAACTGAATTGGTCCAAAATGGTTAGGAATCTTTTTTTAGTTGTTTTGGTTTTGTTTTTTTTGCCTGGAAACTGTATCATGAGAAAAATTACAACCATGCTAAGGAGTACCAAGATCTGGCAATGCTGGCATTTGCAAGCTATTGCTTTTAAACTGACTGGATGAGAATCTTGGTTGTAAGTTTAACATAATGCTGTGCAAGCCCAGATAGGACATACAAATCTCTGTAATTTTCTGAAAGAAGATACCCATTTTAAACAAAGCTTGCCATTATATCCATTATATCAAATAAGATATCCATTTTAAATAAAGCTTTGATGACATAATATTACATTAAATATCATCAAAAGTTTAAGCACTAGCAGCATAGCTACTCATATGTGAGAAATGGAAACTAAAGCTGACTAGAAATTTGGGATGTTGACTGAACAACATTCATTGTCACCCTGAGGAATAGAAAAAATGGATGGGATAAGAGAAGAAATGGAAGTTAGATTAGAAATTCTGCCTGTTACCTTTCATCTTCCTACACTGTCACCCACCATGACATTCAGATGCTATATCAGTAGTATGACAGATGTGAAAGATTGTCATGTCAGCAAAGATCAGTATTTTTAAATATCTGAAGCCATTTTTAGTCTGTCACACTGATGTAAATCTGGAATAGCCATGCTGATTTTTCGGGATTTACTTCAAATTCACACCTGCATTTCCCTATGAACAGGTGTGAATGCTTCTTTTGAAGAGAGCTGCTTTGAAGCCCAGTCTTTGGCTACAGCTTGGCCAAAGTGGCTCTCGTGAGAAAGCATGTAGCACATAAATGAAAAAGCTGAGCTTTTGTTGTATGGCCTGGTGCGTGCAGAAGCTCCCAGCTCTCAGAATAACAGCCTGTGGCACTCTCATTAAATGACTACCAGTGCCAAGGATCGTGATGGGTCTGTGGAGTGCAAACTAATTATCTCCAACAATTGTGCCTGCTTATTTCTTGCATGAATGGATAACATCTTTAGTGGAGCTGGTCACATATCATTGCTCAGGTTTAAGGGCTGTTGATTGGACAGTGGATGTTTTGTGGCTATTCATAAAGAAGAAGAGTAAAAATATGGCCAGTTTCATGTCTTGTAACTGCATCTGCAGTTCCAGGGTAATTACCTACTAAATACTCTATGAAATCTCTTCTAGCTGCAGCAAGTGAAAAGTGCAAAATGTGGAGGATACAGAATAAAGAAGTGTTGTGATGTTTACAGATGATTTAAGCACCTCTTCCCATAATTAGAACAGCTTTCTGTCAGCCACCTAAAGGGTCTAGACATATAAAATGCTGAGTAACTCCTGCAGTTAATTTTACTCTCCATTTCCAGACAGTTCAATAGAGCTCAATTCTGCAAGGTACTGTGCTATCGTGGGACAAGCTGACTCCACACAGATTCAAAGGAACATTCTAGAAATAAGTTTAAGAAGTCTGGTCAGTGAGCAGACAGGCATATGCTGAGCATGGGAGCATGGGCAGGAACAGAAGCAGTGCTTTTTTTCCTTTCAAAAGGGAAGACTTGATATAGAACTGGATACGAATCAGTTACCCTGTGTCTAAAGAAAAGGTAGCTGATGGAATACAAAAGGTTACTAAGGGCAGGAAAGAGGGACAGTTAGGTAGTTATGTTTGTGGCAAGAAAGGGTAACTGCAGTCCAGGAAACCTGGGTGCTAATGGGTTTTGCATATGTATGTCCACATAAATTTTTCTGCTTACTGAGACACTGCCTTTGGAGTAATGGCTAGAACTAAGAAATAGAGTGACTGGCATTAAAAAAAGCACTGGTGTTAATGAGGTATCACATCTAAAAATCGAACACAAAGCAGAAAGATGGCAGGTTTTCATATCTGGCATAAACGCCTGCTGGGAAAATATGGAATAATTATTTGGCTTTTTTTTAAATATAAATTTATACACATAAGCTATTTCATAGCTTTCCCAGGACGTGTTACAAAAGTCACTGTCCTTGAGATCATCAAGACATGGCCCAGAAGGCTGGTGATAGTAGAAAATAATTGATGTTAGTAGCAGGTTATTTGGGTAAAAGACAGAAGGGAAAGAAAAGCTTCTCCACTACTGACTTCATTTTAAAAGAATAAAGTGCTTTAGTGTGCATTTCAGCACTGCAAACCTTCCTGCTTCAAACACCCACATCTCTCATATCTCCCTCCCATCTCTGTTTTTGCGTGACAGCTACTGGGAGCTTTGCCACTTCACCAAATCATATGAAGGACATTCTGAAAGTATCTGCCCGTCTTTCCTTCTTTCGTAGTAAAGTCATTGTTCTTTGGAGCTGCTGCTCTCCTGGAAGGAGAAATCAGATTATTTGAACTGAGAACTCCTGATTGTACTGGAGCCCAGGCTCCTCTGTGAACACCAAGATGCTCTGAACTAGACAAACATCTGCATGCTGAGACACCATCTGTGTTTGGCTGGTCCTGACTGCCTGCTGCTTTGATGTCCCCCTGCTCTTTTTATGTATTCTCCTCTCTCCCTCTTCCCATGCATGTCTCAAAAATTATTTAGCCTTTTTCTAAGCATAGACTGCTGGTTTTTTCCTTGCATAAGTCCCTGTAGTTGATTCTGCAAGTGGCATTGATGGACAGTGCTGCCTGCTCTACTGAGGATTCTCAGTGATGACATGACATGAGGGAAGGGAAGCACTGAAAGCCCTGAAGCTTTGGAGGTCAGTGAAAAAAACCTAAAAAGAACAGAGAGAAAAAGCATCAGGATTTTTCTGTCTCCAACAAGGTGCTTAAAGTTATTTTGCTGAACCCTTCCTACCACCTGAAAATGATCTCTCTGATTCAGGCTCACAGGCAATGATTCACCTGTATCTGAAGCTGCTATTTAGGTCATACCTTGGGGCATAGAGGAGAGGCAATGAATAAAGCCAGATAGACATTTCCCTGAAGGAACTCTGGAGACTTCCTGTTGGTTTAACACAGTTTGGTAAGTGGCCACTTGCAGGTCTCACTCTCTCTTCCTCTGATTTCCACCTGTGGCTTTAGTACTGTTCCTCCCCTTGGAGCTGATGGCCAACAGCAATGCAATCAATAGGTTCTGTGCAGTTTGTGATCCCTTCTGCGTATCGAGAAGGAGCCTGGCTACAAAAAGGTTGTTATTCAAATACAGCAGTGATCTTGCCTCATGGGGCAGGCACTCAAACCCAGGGCAGGTCAAAAAACAGACTGCTAGGAGTTAATCTGAAAAGAATATGACTTCTTTGAAATTCTCTTTGCGTGAGAAACTGCTAAGAGCAAAGTTGTAAAATGCCTAAAATAATGCCAAATTGTGAGTTGAACTGAAGGAAATACGAAGATGATGCTAAATGGTTAGTACAATTTGTAAATACACAATAGTTCAAATATATAATAAATATGCAATATAAATACAGAAATGTATATGGGCACTCGGGCTACCTGTTTCAGAACATTAGAAATGACAGTTGTGACAGTCAATGTTGATACTGCTGAGGCTGCAGGAATTCTTTATGCTAACATTTACACCCATGTCAAAGGTTGTATTGTTTTAATGACCGTATGCTCCTTATTCACAGAGAAGTAGGATTCATAGCTTAATGATGCCAAAAAGGTGTAGCCATTTTAGGAGCTTAAGATTTCCAATTTTTCATCAGGAAAGAACTTAATTATTGGCCAGTATCAAAGAAATAATCTGGGTCAAGGCTGGTGACTCAGACTCTTGGCATTTTCATACTGTTTGTCAGGAAAATATAAATTTTACTAGGAAAAATAATCTGATGAATGTGAATTTTTCCAAACTGGAACTTATTTCTCTCTCTCGAAGTCCTTTTATGTGACTTGTGGGAAATCAGTCACTGTGCTCCAATTACTCCATCTGTATGGTGAGCAAAACAATACAGAATTTGAGCTTAGGTACAAGAAATTATCTTGTCTCTGATCTCTTATTTAGACCCCTGATTTCCCACTAAAATCAATCTGCAGCATCTCAAAAAGTCTCATATTCAGAATGAGAGTTAGGATGTCTTTTAACTGCCGAGGGTTTCTTCCAAAGACATATCAAGCTGGGTTTTTAATTCCACAAATTCCGATAACTGCAGTCACTATTTTCATTGTACAAAATGACAAACCGAAACAGAGTGGCTGGTCAGCTTGTCAAAGGTCACACACAAAGTCAGCAGCCTGATTTTGAGTCCCTGAAAACATAAGATAAAATTACTTGTTTCTAATATGATTTAACAATGGCTCAGAAAAAGAACTGTACTAGGAAAAAAGAGAAAAAGGTCCAGGTATGGCACATGCACTTGAGATCTCAGGCCCTCTAAATACCTTACTGAATGAGGAAGCAAGTGTGAAATGTGAAAGATGTGGCTTGCTAAGCGTACAACAAAGAAAAGGGGAAAAAAAGGGGAAAAGGATTGATCAGGTAAGTTCGTGAGTTTGATATGAGAGTTAGGACTTGTGAAATGGATTAAAGATTGGCTTGGAGACTGATAGGACACAGGGCATGTCAGTGAAAGATAACACTTAAGAGTTAGGGAAAGAGCAAGCTGAGGACCTCACTTTTTACCTTGGGTATAAGAAGCATGCCATTTCAAACTGCTGAAACTTACAGATGACTGGCAAGTATGAAGACAGTGGGGAAAACTTGAGAAACACAAGAGAGAACACAGGCCCAGATTTCTAATTCTTCAGACAAATTCGGGGTCACCTGACATGTGCACCTGTGTTCAAGAGTGTTTTGAAAACAGAAAACAGAGAAACTAATCGTGTGTTGGTAGCAGTTCTGTAATGTTAAAAGCAATTCTGCATTTTTATAACATTTGTCATGTAAATAGATAAAAAAATGTTTCCTAAATTTTTTCTAAACTGCATTACTTCCCTCTGGGGTGATATAATAGTGACTGTCAGCAACAGGGAGCAGCAACGTGTCTGCATCTGACCAGAAATGAGAATTTAAGTCTTACATCTGCAAGCAATGCAAGTGTGACACTAAAAATGACATATTTTACGGAAAGCACAACAGGTCAACTAGTGATTAAGCTGTCAAGGGTATGACACACCTGAAAACAAGAGAGACTCCTTCTCAGTGTGTTCTTCTTGGGGTAGTACTAAGAAGATTAAAATCAGGTAATTCACAAGCTGTCTGCATCCAGACCAGATTGTCTAGGAAGGAGGGTTTGTGATCTCTAGTATTACACTGAGAAACCAGGCTTTCCAGGGTGAGATGAAAGGGTAGAACTCTGCCACAAACTTTTCCATGGTTTCTCTTCAATTGTATACCAAGCCCAACAGCTTCTGCCCTTTGCTGAAAGCACAGACCAACAGCATAGCTCTGTCCAAGTGTATGATGTAATTTTGTGAGCACTCTCTTATGTGTGTGTTTGTTCTCAGTAGTGTAGCTCTTTCATCCAGTGCCACTGCTGTCTTAGTATTCTGTGCACATTCAAAAGCCAATCCAATTTAAATGTGCCCCTGTTGTGATACCTTTATTTCTGAAATTCATCTTCAGTGCGTGGGAAGGAATCATTGTGGCTTTTTGTTTTTAAATGGAATCGGATCTCTGTCAAGATCTCTGCTCAGGGCTTTCCATTAGCAGCTTTCAGTTTACTAATCACTTCACTTGCGCTTCAGGCTTTAACCATTTATGTAATCAACCATAATACCTGGATAGGATCTTTTATATGTTAGATAGCTATTGTTTGCCAAGAGTGACTGAAAAATTGAGCTTGTTTAAGTGGATGTCTGATGAGAGGATAAATTGTTAGCAAAGGAAGTAAAACCAGCCATGCCATAACATAACCACAGCCCATTTAGACTTTGACAGTAGCTGAAGCTGAATGCTTTATCAGAAGGTGTAAAATTTCACTAGTATAAATAATTGTATCTCTTCATGCAAGATTTCTTTTTTATCCAAACTTATGCCTATTTTATGCCAGGAAGCTTGAATACTAATAACCTTAATGTTCTTTGCAGTAACGTTAATTAGGCTAACGTTTTCCATCTACAAAATCAAAAACAACACAGTACAGAACTTTACAATTTTAATACAAAAATCAAATAGCCAGTGGGATACCAAGTCTCACCCCAGTGCAACACTCAGTTGCCAGGATTTTTATTATTAGCACACAACCAGCTCTCAGTGAGCTGTTTTGATTTATTTAGGTGGTAGAGTGACAACTTCTGCATAAATATTGGAGGTGCTCCTTCGCCCAGCCTGCTTCTGGCTACAATGGATTTTTAGGTCAGGGTGTCTGAACTTTGCCAGGCACATCGCTTCTCTGTTGAACCAACATGTGTGTCTCTGTACTAACTATTGCACTCTGAAGCTTGGGTTTAGACACACCAAAATGGCTGTTCATGGGAACAGCATGCTTCCAGAAATAGTCCCCTCCAGTGCTACTTTTGCTGGGTCCAGTTGCCCCCATGTGATGTTCCTGAAATATCTCCACAGCTTGCTTCTCCTTGATAGAAAGTCTGGGAACACTTACCCATCTCAGGAATAGCCCACAGATACCTGGCTGGTGTTACACCTGAGCTCAGATGCCTGCCTGCATTTCAGACACCACTGTGTTTTAGGCCCAATGCTGAGGCAATACTAACATGTCTGCCTGGACTCATGCTTCATTGGTGTGGAAGCTGGTGTTTTTGTATTGTGCCCTGGGACACGTCCCCTAGAATTGGAATTTTTCCTTTGCCCAGAAAATGGAGAGCCACAGAGATGTATGGGCTACGTTACATGTAGGGAAAAGAACAGAGGTTATCTTTAAGTCTTCAGGTCGTCTTCTCCTCCTCAAACTAGCTGACTACCTCTAGAGGTCCCTGAGGTTGCCTCTGTGCAGTATTTCAGCTTCCTGTGCTGGCTACTAAGAGACAGAGAACTGTTCAGTAGTCCTCAGCCATCTGGTGCCTAACATCTTGCAATGTCTCCATTTTGAGCACAATATACGCTAGGTACTTAAAAAATGTTCAGAATGCTGGTTTTACATGAGATTTACAAGAAACTAGTGAACGTTTCTAGCCAGGACAAATAGACTCCTGGCTACTGTCTAAGTTTCACTGAAAGCTGGAGAGAGAGAAGCGTCTAAACACAGGCTTGGATGCTTTCAGAAATTTTCTGATGTGGCTGAAACATTCAGGCATCATCTAGAAGGATGATATTTACTGTTAATTTAACACAGACCATTAAGTGCAAAACCTTTTGTAAATCAGGAACAGGATAATAGCAATTAAAATGTGCCATACCTTATAGAAGCTAGAATAATCCAACAGTGGTCTGACTCAGTGAAAAAAATCCAAAGATCAGAATGTAGCATATGAAAAACATTCAACATGTAAGTAATTTTAATTAAGGGATGGAATGCAGTACATGCTTACATGTGGAGGCTGTTTTTCTGGCCCGGGGCCTAATATTTAGAGATTCCAGATACCTAGCTGTTCAATGTGAGATGAGTACAAGCTGCTGAAGCCTGGCATCTCTAATGGTATAACTAAAATGATATTAATTTCATCTAACACATCTCTAATCTCCCTGTCTTTGAAATGAGTAATAAAACTACTATTAACATCATGAACTGATAATCAAGTGGAGGTATCCTGTTTTATTAGTCGGTAACTGAGAGTTTAAGAGATTAAGATTTTTACTGATGAGAGCTCACCCAACTTTTCTCCTTATGAGATGTCTGAGAATTTTACTGCTGCATTTGTCAGTGCCAAAATACTTTTGAAACCTCCCTGCATTGACTTAAATGCACTCAGTAGGTGCAGAGCACCATGAAGCATTGTCTTTGTGTTCTCTGCTTGACCTGTTCATGTTCCCTGTCTCTCAGAGCATGCACTGCCTTGGATCATGCGATGTCAAATGCATTCCAAAGGATATAGATAAAACAGTCTCTTCTACATGGATTAAACCCCTTTTGCTTTCCTCTTTCACCTCCTCCAAAATTTTAGGCTGGGAAATAGCAATCAGAAAGGAGCCAGACATACTTTAAGGGGAATTGTTGTAGTGTGTGAAAGATAGTACAAAGTAGATATTGGGTGTGATTTTGAATAGAGGCCTCTGCAAAATAGTGGCAGTGAGCTAAGAAATGAGATTACTAATTAAATGAGAGATATAAAAGGTGGGAAAGAATTGTTTAATATAGCACATATGTGTTGACACTATGTTTTATCCAGTAGAAATGAATAGATCCTTTGGAACTGTAGCAATCTAGTACAGATAAATCTAATTTAAAAATTGATTACTAATTACCTACAGTAGTATCAAAGAATGAAAACTACAGAAACATATAGCCTCGGTGGGAGAGGTGTGTCTGTGATTGCATCAAAAGCAAACCGATGCACCAGTGTACTCAGTCTGCAACAGCTGAAGACACTGTTTTCCTGGGAAATACAATTGCTGCAGGCACTGCCTCAGGACTTTTGCATTTCTTCAAGTATTCCCAGCCAAAGAAGGCAAGATTTCATCAATACTTAGGTGAACTGAGATGCAACAGAAAAGAGGGGGCTACTAAAGTATATTCCATCCTGAACCATCTGGAGGCTGGTGGGGCAGAGCTCAGACTAGCTACTTCCTAGAAACTGCTCAGAAACATCAGTTTTTTCCAGCTTTATATGCCCCATGTTTATGTAGAGGCTTCAGTGTTATATTAGGAGAACTTGAGCTGGCCTGAAACATAGAGCAGTATTACTGGAAGCCAGGCATAATCCTGAATCAATGTACAACTCCACACCTTCCTGCTTCATGAGGAGGACAGCATATGTTGTTCCACTGGAAGCTTGCTTCCGTTCTGAATTGAAACTTGGTCTTTGCAAATCACTTCACTGAAAAGCGTCATCACAGCCTGTAATTGGCAATATCTACCGGATCTAGCCTTTTTATGCATAGCACTGGACTGAATGTTAAGCGCCTTTGGGCCTTGGCTGCTGAGGACAAGTCTGGTGTTTGCCCTGTCTTGCCAGCTCTTGTGGGACTTCCTGGAAGAAGAGAAGGGACATGGTTCCTTCTCTGACCTTGCACAAAGGAGATGTTCCCAAAGTGCACATGGAGAAGGGACAGGGGAGAAGCAGGAACAAGGAAGGAGGAAGTATGCAGACATCTAATAAAAACCCGAGGCTTTTCCAGTGTATCAATGACTGAGATATCACTGAGCGGACCAAGGAGCAGAGGCATAGCCAGTCAGAGCTCAAAGTCTTAGCTGGCTTGGGGTTCTGCCCCATTCCTTGATTAAGATATGAAGGATTTGTACAGAAGAGCACCCACAGAATCATGGGATCTCAGAATGGTAGGAGGTGGAAGGGACCTCTGGACATGATCTAGTCCAACCCCTCTGCCAAAGCAGGTTCACCTAGAGCAGGTTACAGAATCACAGAATCATTATGGTTGGAAAGGACCTCCAGGGTCATCAAGTCCAACCTTTGTCCTAGCATCTCT
>JAVSBS010021919.1:0-20017 GCA_033124195.1 Coracias cyanogaster
CCGCCCCCCGCGCGCCGCGGGGCCGGGGACAGGCACCTGCGTCGCTCCCGCTCCCCGCCGGGCTGGGCCGGGCCGCGCCGCGGCGGGCGCCGTTTCTGGGCGGGCGGGGCATGGCGGTCCGCTGAGATGAAAGTGACCGTGTGCTTCGGGCGGACGGGCATCGTGGTGCCCTGCAAGGACGGGCAGCTCCGCGTGCGGGACCTGACCCAGCAGGCCCTGCAGCGCTACCGCAAGGCCCAGGAGAAGGTGAGGGCGGGGGCCTGGCGGGCCGCCCCCGGCGCGGCCCGGGCCGTGTGCGGAGCCGGCCCGCGGGGTAAGGGCCGGCCGGGAGGGGGGTTGGGGGAGGGGCGGGTAACGGCCGGCGCGAGGGGCGGCCGAGGAGCCGGTTAACGGCCGGCGGCAGGGCTGGGCTGGGGGGGGCGGTGAGGGGCGCGCTGCCGGGCCCCGCGGCCGTGCGGCCCACGGGCCGTGGTCCTGGTGGCGCCCGTCTCGCGTGGGCCCGTGCCCCGGATCCCCCTGACGGAGAACTTGGTGTGAGCAGCAGATGCTGGCGGGCTGAGAGCGGGCTCTGCTCAGTTAACAAGCTAGCATGGCTCATTTGGCATGTTTTAAGGTGTCCTACGTTATTGCCGTGCATGTTGACTAACAAACGATACGGACACAAATATACCTTGTGTTATATCCATTAAAGCTTGTGGTTTTTGGTATCAACTGCTCTGCGTGGTGCTATCTGCATGGGTAGATGACTTTCTTTACATGAAAGGAGCTCCAGTTTTTTGTAGGTTGTACCTAACTGAGCATAAAAATACTTTTTTTCTTTTCCTTCCAAGGGGCAGGTGCTGAAGGCTAATGGGATGCTGTTTAATATTGATGAAAGGCCTAGTGTCGCAAATACTGCTTTGTGAAAGAGATTCCAGTTACAGGCCCTGAATTAAGGGCTTGCGGGATTGTCCATCCTCTTAAGACATCTGAACAAAAAGTACAGCCAGCGACTTAAGGGATCTGTTTTGTGCCCTGTGCTGCTTTCTTCTGTGCCCAGTCAATTGTCTGATATCCTGAATGCAAATCTGGAAGGAAAATTATTGTTCTTGCAGGCTTATTTTGAGAGAAACTTGCTACTAATATGGTAAAGCCATCATGAACACCTGAGACCGCTCAGTGGTGGAGATTATAGTGGTCACTGTGTTAGTCTTTCTGAGCAAGTGATGTACCTTAACCTGCCTTAAGATACATAAGGCTTCACAAAT
Source organism: Coracias cyanogaster (assembly GCA_033124195.1). NCBI lineage: Eukaryota > Metazoa > Chordata > Aves > Coraciiformes > Coraciidae > Coracias > Coracias cyanogaster. The sequence continues at coordinate 1,248 of JAVSBS010021919.1, forward strand.
ACTTAGTAAGAAAAATCTTTTCCCTAAGGTATACTGGATGTCTATAATAATTGCAAAATGCTTATAGAATTCCTGGTGCTGTTACAGGCAACAGTCAGTGGGATGTTTTGTACTGACTTATACTTCAGAGTGCTAAAATAGGCATGTGGTTTCTGTTCAAGACTGGGGTTTTTCAGAAACAGAATTACTTTCAGCTGAGTGGGACTTAGCAATTTGAAATTTAAGGTATTATTTCAGCTCTGTTTTTTGCTTATTATGACATTAGAATTAGTCTCATGATGATGACTTAAAGGTGGTCTACAAAACTTTAGTATAACTACTTCAAATGCCTTTCCTTTTCTCCTCCATTTTTAAAAATTCCTTTAGAAAGGAATAGAAGGGTGTCTGCATTTCTAGCTAAGGCCCTGACTGTTCTAGAAGACTCAATAAGAAATTTATACAAGAAAAATTCCAACAATGTGAGAAAGGATTTCAGATGTACTACGGTCCAATTAACTTTTCGTAATGTTGTACCCAATCTGCTATTCAGATAATATTTAAAGAAAATTATTTTTATGCCCCTCACTACAGGAAAGACATTGAAGTTTTTGAGTGTGTCTAGAGAAGGGCAACAAAGCTGGTGAAGGGTCTAGAGAACAAGTGTTCTGAGGAGCAGAACTGAGATTTTAGCCTGAAGGAGAGGAGGCTCAGGGAGGACCTTATTGCTCTCTGCAGCTATCTGAAAGGAGGTTGTAGTGAGGTAAGGGTTGGTCTCTTCTCCCAAGTAACCAGTGATAGGATAAGAGGAAATGGCCTCAAGTTGTGTCAGGGGAGTTTTAGGTTGGATATTGGGGAAAAACTTCTTCACTTAAAGGGTTGTTAAGCATTGCAACAGGCTGCCCAGAGAAATGGTTGAGTTACCATCCCTGGAGGTATTTAAAAGACCTGCAGATGTGGTACATAGGGACATGGTTTAGTGGTGGGCTTGGCAGTGTTAGATTAATGGTTGGACTTGATCTTAAAGGTCTTTTCCAACTGAAACGATTCTATGATTCTCCTATGCCCCCTTTGGTGTGAGGTCACAATCATCCAGTCTTCTCTATAGGACAGCCAGAGGTTGCATTTCTGACCTTGTTGTATTTCTTGCCTTTGCAAATAAAACTTTCGTCCGGCTATTCCTTTGTAGAAGCATTGAGTTCTCTATTCTGCATCGCAGATGGAGAAAGTGGATACAGGCCAGTTTGATCAGAAATTGCTGATCACCTCGAGTAGTGGTGATTCAGAGCTTGTACAAGGACATGTAAAGAGGCAGGGTAGGGGAAGCAACCTAAGGATTGAAAAATACAGAACAGGATTTTATTCGTAGACTGATAGAACTGTTTTGGTTGGAAGAGATCTTTTAGATCAAGCCCAAATGTTAACCCAGCACTGCCAGATCACCACTAAACGATGTCCATCAGCACCACGTCTACACTTCTTTTAAATACCTCCAGGGGTGGTGACTCCACTACTTCACTGTGCAGTCTGTTCCAGTGCTTGACAACCCTGTCTGTGAAGAAATTTTTCCTAATGTCTAATCTAAACCTCCCCTGGTGCAAGTCACTAAAAGTTCTGCACCCTCTTTCTCCCCTGTTCACTGGAAATTTAAACAGTTCATTTGCAGTGCTTTGATTAGTCAGTTTTCAGTCTACAAGATTTGCAGTGGAACTACCCCAAAAGATAAATAAATAAATGTCCTCTTATCTTGACAAGCATCATTTGGAGTTAGTGCTCTTTCTTGAGGGAAAATTTGGGGTTAGTAAAATAGATCATACAGAAGTCACAAGCCATTAATTTTATTACCTTGTTGAGAGTTTTTGTCTGACCTAACATGGATGGATCAGGTGTTTTGCCACTTCTACCAACTTTCTAAAATGAACTTTTTTTTACAAAAAGCATGGAATCTTATAGAGAATGGGATTATCTCAAGTTAATCAGCAGCTAAAATCTGCTGTGGGCATGTAAAGTGGTTTATGTTAAAGATAACTGAAGATTGGTTTTTCTTTTCAAAATATTTAGAATGTTTGGAATACTTCCTGTGGCAGAATGTTGCTGTTTTTGTTGGCATGTTAAGTGTTTTTTATGTATTTTTTCAAGTGTTAAAATATTTTAAAAGAACAAAGTGGAAAATTGTATTGTTGAAGTGCCTCAAGTATTTGGAAAAGGGAGGAAAATTGATACAAGGAATATCTTTCATAGTTTCAGAATGGGAAATGCAAAAGTTAGTTAGGATACAAGCTTTAGGAAGTTTTTGTTAGTTATGGGTATCACAAAAATGTGTGAGAGGCTTTTTATTTTGGGGGTTGTTCTGGAAACCAGGTTTTGCTATTACACTTCAGTCACTTGTCTGGTAAAGGGGAAGATAAGATTAGAATATTAATTCATGTATATTGTAAAATATTTGAGTTTCTGTGCATAAAATTAGCAACATTTTTAATTGATTTAAAGTACTTGGCACTTTATACTTGTAATGAGAGGGAAGTTGCTGCAGTAAATTACTAAGTCTCATTTCTGTGAGACTTCTGGTAAATAGCTGAGAACTCTGCAGGCGGTTGCCTATTGTAGCTGCTGTGTTTTCTTAGCAAGTTTGATTTGGTTTTCTGGCTGGGCTATGTTGGCAAGGTTTGGTCATGAAGGCTCAGTTGCTCCGTTAACTGAAACAAAATACTAGGGCAGTTTCAGCTGAAAAATCAGACTGATTATTTTTTGATATGTACAGGGTTTAACAGTGGGCTTTGGAGGTACTGTTGCAGTTCTGAATAGGAGGTTCTGTCTGATTCACTGGAGGATACAAATAACTGGATTTACAAACTATTGTCTGTATTACAGTACCAACTAAGATTTCTATGCTCTGGGATTTTGTGATGTGATAGTCTTAGATGTTTAAGAAAATGTTTTGTTGATCAGCTGCTTGGTGAGAATTGTAAATGAATTTTAGGGGAAGTGACTGCCATCTCAGAAAGTTACTTGTGTTTCAGTGGAATGAAGCTTGGGGAACATTTTTGTGACTCGGGTTCTGCTTTTCTTGCCCTTCAGTAAGGTTTATGTTAAAGCTTCCTGCTTTTCTGTGGCTATTAGGCATAGCCCTTGGATGCAAGACAAGGTACCTCGTTGATTGTTTTCCAGTAAATTGTGAGAGATGTCTTTTTTTTTTTTTTTTTTCCTCCTCCTGAGTGCATCGATGAGAAATGGAGAAAGAGCAGTTCTGGGTTAGCACTGAAGGGTTCCATATGCTCTTGTGGTGTTGTCTGGGTCTGAGTGGTCCTGTTGAAAGCAATTCCCCAGTGCTTATGGGGCTAAATGCATTCAAGCTAAACACACCATTGTGCTCATACTCGTCCCTTTTGAAATGCCGCTGCTCACCTCAAGTACGAGGCAGTCCTTGATTTACCAGCTTTTCAGTGAAGCCTTTGGTTCAGCTGGAGATGCCTACTTTGGAAGTAAAGGGAAAAGAATGGCTACGAGACTAGCAAGTGAAATCCACAGTGACTTTTCTTTAAGCTGCAGTGAATCTTTTCCCATAAAATATATAACAAATCTTGCTGCTCCAGATGTTCTCTGTGTTCCTGAAGGAGCGCTGTTTATCATCTCTGTATTGATTTACTCATGTTTGCATGCATTGCACTTACCTAGGTGACTTGATTGAAGAGACTACTTTGGCTGTCTGAAATCTTGTTCATAGAAGCCAGTTGAATGGGTGGGACGTGGAAGCTATGTAGCAAAATTAATAAGCACTGCAATTTGTCATTTAAATATCTGTTTTAAAATTGTCATTATAAGTACAGTTAAATTCTTGAGTGGCTCACTTTCACAGCCTTTGTGGGCCTCCGTTTGGGAATGCTGACAAATATTAGTTGAACTGTCTTATAGGGACTCAATCTCCAGTTGTTAGGGGCATTAGAGCGTGTGTTTCCACTGATGAGAATGTACAGAAGCCAGCAGTTGATTCTGGAAAGGTAATGGTAATTTTGTTTGGCAGTCAGACTGAGTAGGAAGCAATAATACAGTGACAAAGTTGATTCTAGAATGGTGCATTTTTGATTGGAGTGAAAATAATGGGTTGTTTGGGTTGTATTGGTGATCTTTCAAAAATTAGATGCATTGAAGGACCTAATGCTTCAATTGACTGTCTATGTAATTTTCTGATTCCTACTAATGAAATACCTTTTCCCTTTGTTTCTGTTCTTGCTTGCCTCACAACATAGTGGTGAGTTTTCTGGAATTATGTATTGCTGTTGTAAATCAGCCAGCAAGCAGAAGGAGTACTAAATGTTCTTGTAGTTTCTTTAAAAACATTGGGTGTAGGGAAAATTACAATTTATTTTGACTTTGAACTCTGTGCTTACAAAAAATGTTTGCAAAAACATAACAGATTTCTTCACAAGATATAAGTGGAAAGTTTTGAAAGAAATCCCATGTTATGAACATTTTTCTGTTTTAGGCCAATGATAAGTATTTAGTCCTTTCTCAAAGCAGAGTAATATAGTTGTATTTATGTGGCACTTTGTTGTAGACCTGGTTTATACTTTTTGTTGTGGGTTTGTTTTAGAAAGATTTTATTTTGCGCTCTAATAGGAATGGGGTTAATCCATAATCTTTGTTTTACCAAAACAATTCTAAGATCTGTTTTTAAGCACTTTTTTTTTTTTTGCTAGGAAATGTTTTAACTGTTCACTCCCATATTTGTCTTAGTATTGCTCAATCAGCTACAGTGTGTTAGTGAGCTTTTACATGTCTTGGAAAGTGATGTATTTAAATGAACAGCTTGATTATCACTTCTGCATTCAGCCTTCAGATTTGTCCACTATGATATCATCCTAAAAAAAAAAAAGGAGAATATGACTTGGTACACTGCTTTTCCACTAGTATTGTATGAGTTTGTGGGTAACTGACTCCTGTATAGGAAGACGGGCCATGTAAGTAGGGGAAATAAAGAAAAAGGAAGGAGACAAATTATTTAAATTCACTTTTACAGTGATCCTGAAAAACTGAGAGTTAAAGTGCCTGCCTTTTTATTGCTATTACATGGGATGTCTGCTGCTGTGCTGTACCGTAGCTGCTAGTGTTGGTGCATTTGAGATTTTGGTAGGCTTCCACTCTCATTTTCTATTTCTAAGAGGTGTTTATAATCCAAACAGAAAAGCCACCGTTGGACTTAGACTAATGTCTTAGAGGACATTATGTGCTTATGCAACCCAAAAAAATAATGTTTTTGATCCCTTTGTTCTTTTTAAGTGGACTACTGCCAGCAACTTGAGCTTTTGGCTGAATATTAAGTTACCTGATATGAGTGAGTTTCAGGGGAGCTCAGCTGAAGGGCAGAGCTGGATAAAACTGGTGGAAATTCAGTAGGCAAAATGAGAATAACTCATCCTGGAAATACTGCAGGTCAAGAAGATAAGGCCAGTCTCTTTTCAGTGGTGCCCAGTGATTGAACGACGGGCAGCAGGCACAAACTGTAACACAGGAAGTTCCACCTCAGCACAAGGAGAAACTTCCTTACTGTAAGGGTGATGGAACTGAAGAGGGAACAGGCTGCCCAGAGAGGTGGTGGAGTCTCCTTCTCTCAGGACTTTCAAAACCCACCTGGATGTGTTCCTGTGTAACCTTCCCCCAGGTGAACCAGCTTTGGCAGGGGGGTTGGACTAGATGATCTCCAGAGGTCCTTTCCAGCCTCTACCATTCTGTGATGACTTCAGTGTATGTGGTAGTACAGTTTTCATTTTTTGTCTCCCAGATTATATTTATCAAGCTCTCTGAGTATTATTCAGTTGCTATCACTTGAGAGACAGCAAAGGTTTTGTTATAACTGAGCATTAAAACTGTCATAGAAGGAAACCGTTGAAGAGCAGTGCAGAGTTCTCAGTAGTGACTGCTTCCTATTGCTCTTTGCCCAGTTGAAGATGAACTCTGCGTAGTCTTGTATGAGTTTGTGAAGAAGGAATTTGAACTCCAAATGGTATTTTTAATGTGTTTATTTCCAACTTGGGAAGCACCATGTAGTATGATAATCTTAATGTTAAAAAACCCCATAATCCTTCTGGCACAGGATGGAACCAGGAGGTGATTTTGCTAGCTGCATAGAATGCAACTTATTTGAAAACTGAGTGTTGTGTTCTGTTGGTATTTTCTTAACTGTAATGTTTTTGTTTGTAACAGATACAGTTATTTGGGAATAATGATTCATGTTATGTGATTGTACTTCCCTTCTTACTTGTTCAGTGTGACAGGTCAGTTGAATTGCACCATACTGTGCAGTCTTGCATCCTGCTACTGAAGCAGCAGATTTCGTCCCCCATTGAGCAGAACATTCTTTAGGCTTTCCTAATGATGCTAATGTCATAGCTGCAGCTTTCCTAGGCATGAAGACCTATTGCTTCATTATTGAAAGCTCCCTCTAGCCCCCTGTTAAGATGCCTGTGCTTCATCCTTAATGAATATAATAGCACTAAAGATCTTGAGCAATTAGTATTGTTGAAAACAGATTCTGCTTTGTATTTTTGTATTTCATTCTTAAGTCTTGCTTCTGCATAAAGATATACCCATTTTATGTCGGAAAACTTACTAAACAGAAACGATAAGCTCATGTGAGTGACTTGATAGAAATGGGCTTGGACTTAGAAATTCCACTGACCAGAGAGTGCCTTGGATAGACTGGTAATCGAGAAAGGTGCTTCATATGAAAAATTTAGAAAATTAGCATGTTACAAGAACTTTTGGAAAAAAAGTCTATGCAGTACTTGTGTGGTATGTTCCCCAATAAAAACACTTTTTTATTCCCTTTAGGTTTTATGTTGTTGTGGTAGTTCTCTAAGTCTATGTACTTATTTCAGTACATAAATGTCAGTACTATATTTCTTACATTGGATTACTTCAATAACTCTTTAGTAAAGAGAACTTGGAATTATAAAGAAATTACTAATTGCACTGATAGGGCATTTTTTGGACCATTATCCTCACTTAAAAGAGAAAATATGTGAGATGATTCCATAAATACTTTTTTTCCCTCATGCCTAGTGATTGTGCTATAGACATCTTCATTAAGTGAACTGTTGTAATGTTTTAGTGTCATCAAAGTCTGTCTTACTTTCCAGTCTAAACCTGTAATTTTTATGCCACCAGTACATCCATTCAGAACTGATGATTTTGCTTTGTTGTGGCAGGTGCCATAGCACTACTCCAGTGCTTAGACTTGCTCTTGGGAATGCTCCTGAATTGGGAGGTTTAGACAAGTTGCTCATTGGTTTCATGAGGATGTGCTGGCAGCATTTATTGCCACAGTGAGACCTCTTACTTCAATGCTTTTCTTTATTGGTTATTACATATATGAAAAAGAAAACTACAGAATACTTGAATGAACACGCTTCTTACAGCTGGTAGTAAGTATACCATTTGTATGAATGGTAGATAGGGAGGAAGATGAATGATTATAGTCTAACAAAGACATATTTGGCATCACAGAATTCAGTCGAATGGGTGAAGGCTAACAGCTGGCTCTGGGCTGTTTTTTTATTTTCTGGCTAGGGTTTCGACTTCAAAGATGAGGGTTCATTGAGCCAAATAGTTTTGCATTTGCAGCTTATCTGATACATGTTTTCCAGAGTCCCAATAAAATACTGGCTATTGGTGAATCCTAACATCCTTATCATTTTCCTTTATAAAATGCAGCAATTTCTTAATCAGTGGAAGAAAATGGAGTGCTTAGACTAAAGGAGAATTTGATACAACCAAAAGAAAAAAAACCCCAGAGACTTGCCTTCCTTGAAAATTGTGTGAATTTATTTTTTTCTTTTGACTAATCAGTTCCTCTGTTCATCTCTCTTCACTAAAACTTTAGAAGACCTTCAGATTGTGATAGAAGATACTGTCTCATTCTCATCAATCCATCAACAGCTAAGCTGATCTTTATTGGCAAACCTAAATATACAAGTTACAGCTTTTCTGAAAGGAGAAAAAATTACTTTATATAATCATCTCCTGTTTATTTTGAGTTGGGTGTCAGTGTACAGGTCAGCTAAGGGTAGTTCCAGCTCCAAAAAGGCTGTTATCCAGCATGCCTCTGTTTGGACCTTTGAAGGAGAGACAAATAATAAATCCTGATGGGTTAATCCCCTGTATGGGGTAGATTTGTCCTGTGTCCAAACTCTGGAATGGACCTTGAGCACCCACCTGTAGGCCATCCTGGAGTTGAGGATTATTTCTTTTAATTTGGGCATGGATTTTTGCCTTCCCATTACTTCTGAAAGGTAGTGGTAAAGAAGTTTTCATGTTCCCTGAAAGCTACCATGACAAGGTTCTGTCCTTCCAGTAAGTAGATGGGTGGTCTTCAGCTGCTATTGGTTGAAAAGATGCATGTACCTGCTCTACAGCTGTTGTCTTTGCTGATGTGTCTGTGGGGCAGGCAGGCTTAAATGAATCTCTATAAATTTTGGTGATGTCCTTATAAAGGTAGCTCCTTACTTCTGTTTCTCCTCATACTAGAAGTTTTGAAGGCATGTAGTCTTTCCTAGGTTGCTTTTTAAATATTGGTCTTGCAGTGCTGGATATTATTAATGATGATAAGGCCAGAATTTCATGTAGAGGGTTTGGGTTACAATTCTACTGTCTTTCTATGTTTTAAGGAGTCTTAACTACTGCTGAATGTAGGTACCATTCACACCAATTCCTGCAGGTCAGGCATTTTTTGTTGAATGCTGTTCTTAGTGGCACAGTTTGCCTGCTGTGAACTTTGCCTAAACTGACTATGCTAATTTTTAAAATAATCCCGTGATCCTCATTTGGTGATGAATTTCATGGATAAATATTTGAGTGTTACAAGCTTTCCACTAACATTCTCTGCTTGCCAATTTCTTTTATTTCTGAGCGCAAGCCAGAAGTGAAACAGACTGCAAACTTAAGGCTTGAGACTTTGCTGTTAGTGGAAGTGTTGGCTGTAGACTGGTTTGGATACAGACCATTTGTAAGTGAGCTTTATGAATAAGGAAGATAGTATGTGACCTGGAACTCTAATTAACTTCTTCCTCCATAGCTTGTCAGAACTGCATGTGCTGTCTAAACCCTGCAACTCCTGCTTAGAGGTCAGTTGCAGAATGTCTTTCCTGTGGATTCCTGGTGGAGCAGCTACTGAAATACTCATTCTGCCAGCTGTAACCTTTTCTATAAGGCTTTCTTAACTAGTTCATTATGGATTTTGATGGAGGGTTCTCATCTCAAAATTTTATTTATGCTAGATACTAAACACCACAAAGATGGGACAGACATACAGTAAGGCAGAAGTAGGGGAAGCAATAAACAAGGCTAATTGTGACCATGTGTCTGGGGCCCATCTAAAAATAGAAGGGGTTCTACAAACGTGATCAAGGTGAGGTTGCAGTTTTGCAGCAGTTTAAGCCTTGAAAGGCTTAGTCACACCTTTTCTCCTTCACTGGTAATAAGGCCTATACAGTTGTATAATGAAAATTGTTCCACAATCTATCTGGGACAAAACCAAGTGGGTAACTTCTTCTGTTGATCCTCTAGCCTGTGTCATACTTTGTCATCAGTAAGTTGGATGATTGTACTGCATCTCACCTGTACTACTTTTTTTTTTTTTAACCAAAACAAGCTTCTACTTTTAAACAATACTTAAGTCTTCTATTCATTGCTTATTTCTTTAAAGAAATGACTTCTGTATAGGAGCCGGAAGCCATACTGGAAGGTTTTTTTTCTGAGCAAGGATTCCAGAGGGCTTGCATTTAAAAAAAAAAATAAAAAAATCAATGTTTGTTAAGATTGCAGCAAAAAATGAGGCAAACACATTATTGCATCAGTCAAATTTCTATATATTCTGAATACTATGAAAATGCAGTTCACCTCCAAAGCATATTCCTTCCACTCACATAGAATTAATGTTTTTTGGCTATAACAATGATTTTTTTTTGCTAAGGTATGTGGTTTTTTTGCTTCTTCTCTAATAAATAGTTAAATAAAAGGCTACAGGAAGGGGTTGTCAGCAATCTATTGGATTATTATTACAAGGTGGTTTATTTTATGCTGAATAAGGACTTATAAATTTGAAGAAATCTCTGATCTGCTGTAGTGTACCAAAAATATGTCATACTTTGCTTTGACTCATTGACTTCAATTGTATTCTCCTCAGGGTACCCGCTCTACTGAGATGTTCTATAGAAATTATCTTTGTCTTTTCCTAAAGAAGGAAAAGACAAAGGCTGTTGCCGCTTGCTCCTTCCCATTCTGTAGGATGGGTTACAACAGTATACTAATGTAAAATTACTGGCATATTTTTCAGAAGTCTGTTTCTAGCAGTTGCCTTATTTAACAAATATGGCATATGTTATTTTAGTTCGTTGGAAATTTGACTATCATCTTCTGCTTCTGGCACTTCAACCTGTTCTTTGTCTGCCCAAAGAATAGAAGACTGGGAAGGAGATTGCTCCCTTGAATTGGATCTTCTCAGGTCTGTGTGGGGTAGAAAGACTTGCTGAAAGATTTTAAGAAGTGAGGGAGGGTTAACATGCTCAGCTCCCCCAGAATTAGGCTCATTTGAAAAACCTAGCTGCTGCCAATTCACAATTAGTTTTCCCCTGCTAGCTGTAATGAAAGCATTCTGAACAAATGTTTCAGGAGTTCTTGGCGTTATAAGCTACACTAAGAAAACTTGAAGAGCTGGAAACCTGAAATAGTAGTTGTGTTGGGCAACAAAAAGAAGGTTCATTGGGATTTTGACATTGTGCATATAGAAACACCAATGTTTGTGTAGAACTGGTGATGATGCAGGTGTTGTTCAGACTGCTGTGAAAAAGGAAGATAGATTTTTTTTTTTTTCCTGAGTGGGGCAAAAAAGTAGATGTTTGTGTGAGGTAAAAATATGTAATCTAACATTAGAGTCTGTCCTGTCAATGGTAAAATGATCACTGCTCTGTTAGGCAAGATTAGCACTCAAAAATCCAGAGAAGTCTTCTATTACAATGGTTATTTGGATAGCTCTCATTTAGCTGCTGACTAATGGGAGATACTAAGTCTACCTGAAAAACCCTCATAGATACCACTCTACTCGCTTTACAAGTAGAAAAGTTAAGAATTAATTTTTGCTTGAAATACTCAACTCAGAAATGCTTGAAAGAACACTCAAGGCCTGTGCATTTAAAATTTATTACTTCTGAGGGTTTTTTTCTCCTTGTGATTACTGTTGTATTCAATCAACTTGTTTTTCAAAACTGTCAACAACAAAATTGCTCTAAACTCTTATCCTTTTCACATTCTTCCACTTGAAGTAAGATGGATCAGATGGGAGCATGCCAGTGTTGACCCCTTAATCCTTGAGTCTGGAAAAATGTTGATTTAGGCCATCTTCCATTTAAATTAAATTTTGTGTGTTGTGGGGGAGTAATTCCAGCAAGTCAGAAACTGAAAGGAGTGGATGGTTTGCTTTTGTACGTACAGTGTGCTGCTTCTGATGAGACCTTTCATGTTGTATCAAAAACGTAGTGCTGAACTTGGACTGTGTCATCCTCCTCGCTCTCCTTGTCCCGGGTATTTGCTAGCTGTACTTGCAGTGGTATTTGTTTTGCTGCAACAATGTTCACTACCATCTAACTATGAATAGAGGCTGAATACCTACTTTGGCTGTGTTTTTTTTATGTATCATGAATTTTGCAGTTATGTATGTTGTCATTGTATTCTTTCTTGTTTGGAAGACCAGAATATATATTTATTGCTATCATAATTTTATTAAACAAGCCATTTTCAAAGATACTAGGACAATATTAAGTAGGACTTGTTGGGATAATTTCAGATGTTTCAAATGTAACATACATCTGGCAGCTCACACACTTGTTTTGTCTTGGTATGACACAACCGCCTTTTGAATTCAAGGAAAGTAGAGGAGTCTGGCTTATTGTTCATACTGCAGTTCATTAATGGCTGTAGATATGAAATGAGCGTCTCACTAAATGGAAGTCTTGGTCAACCTCTGACTCTTGCCTTAAAGGTTTGAGAATAGACAATATGAAAAAAATACCAGCTTCCTTCCAGATGGCTGAATGCTTGATGTGTCTTTATGTTTAGCTGTCATTCAAATGTGAATGCTGTGGTGATTGTAAGTGTCTTCCATTTTTCTGGTTTGAAATGATCCCTTTTATGCATTGTGTGTTTAGAGATTAACTGTTTGGCTTATCAGTAGGGATTTTAGAGCTAAAAAACACTAACTTGATGGTATGGCAAAATGCAGGTCTTAGCTCCAGGTACCATGTTGCACACAGTAGTTGTTTTGAAGTAGGTTGTAGTGGACTACAGACGCTCTGCAAAATATTATTTCGCTTTTGAAACATCTGGTGCATGATAATTTTCATACTACTGGGTTTTGTTTGTTAAATGTGTTTTTTGGCAATCTAAGGGGAAAAAGGTTTGATAGAGGAAAGTTTTTGTGGGAAGGAGGTTCTTTTAATTGGAAAGAAAAAAGCTAGATTTGGTTTTTAAACTGAATGAATCATACTTCTTATGTGATGATAAATATGTGAGTTAAGATTCAAGGTATAAGCTACAATATAATGATCAGACTGTTTAATACCGTTGTAATCTTGCTAACGCTCACTTAATTTTCAGGCTTTTTTGCTTTGGAGCCTAACTTCTAGTCAGTGTAAAAGATACCTCTAATAAAGCAGCCAAAGCTGTTGCAGGTTCTTTTGGAGGCCGAATCACTTACCTTATGTGACCATTATACCAGCAAATTCTGATGTTATCATTTTTTCTATTAACTGACAATAGCTGCTTCCTTACTTGGTATCTGTTTAAAGAAGAGAATCCAGTCCTCCTTTGCATGTGTTGGTTTTCTTTTCCAGACACTGCACTTAGCGATAAAGTTTAGTGAAGGCAGATCCAATTACTTTGCTGAAAAGCCTTGAGCATCTTGTGGCTGAACTCTCGCTGAGCCGTTCTCTGCCCGTTTTTGTATATGTGAGGTGGGAAGCTGAGATACCATCACCTCTGTTAATGAGAAGGTAACTTTACACTATTGACAGGACGTTGTGATAATCATTCCTGAGACCTGGTTAGCCTTGAGGGTTCTTCTGAATAATGCCCACCTCCTGTTTGCTGTAGGCATTTCCAATAGGCCTTTGTTTAATTTTATGGTGAAATCTTACTTCTATAGGTGCTTGAACATGGCATAACATGTGGAGCCAATATATGTGGATACAGTCGTGGAGCCCAAGGAGAATGAATGAAGTAGCTGGCTGAAAAGTAAATTGAACTCATCGGTATGAGTGATGGATAGTATCAAACTGCAGATGAAAACGAAGGTTGTAATGGCATCTAAGGGCTGTTGCGAATATGCAAATACAGTGTTTAATCAAGTTTGCTTACCAGCTGTTTTCATTTGAAGTCTTGTGGACTTGTACTGACAGGATGAAAATTGTGCAGGGAAGGTTACTGCGTGGCCCTTCGGCAAGCTCTGGAAAGAAATTCCTGGTCAGAGGGTTGGAGAAAGTTGCTACAGAACTGTAACTGGAACATGTGCCTCAGAGGTCGTTTTCCATATTTGAGCTGGATGCTCTACTTACGTGTCAGCTGTTTTGCAGTGACTTTCATTTTGCTTAGCCTCCTTCTCTTCCTTTAGATCTCTGAAGCTGTTCCTTCTCAACTCTTGTGATTCTGTTTTCCTAAAGATCCTTGGAGTAGCAGGAGAAAGGGTTCTTTTTGTGCTCCAGGATAAAGGGCAGGGCAGGAGGAACCCTTCAGCACACTAGTGGTATTGAATTTCAATGAAAGAGTGAATAAACAAATTCTCTTCCTTTTTGTCTTCTGTCTGGCCAAAATCCACTTCATGAGATGTGGTTAGGCATATGGCATAAAGTTTTTGATGTGTTAATTTTGGCATGTTCTGTGTTTCCAGCCAGGTGAAGGTGGAAGTTGATCTCAAGAGTGAGAGAACTGTCCTTGTTTGGGTTTCATCCAGTTCTGTCACTTGGCTCTGCCTAGATGATTGGAGGTAGAGGTGCTTTGGGCTATTCAACAGCTGTATTTGCTGTATCTCAGAAGTCAAATACTGAAACTTACCAATACTGCACTGTGATAATATTTATACTATGAATATAACACAAAATATAAGAGAGATTATATAATGATTCCCACAGTGTAATAATATGCTGGTAAATATTTTTATGACTTTTTAAACTTCCTGCTCATTTTCTTTCAAACAATAACCAGAACCAGTGAAGCTGGCTGATCTTACGGAATTAGGCACTGCTTGCCTGTTGCTTGTGCCTTCAGAATGTTCTTGACCTAGTCATTTTTGCTACTGAGAAGTAAAGGGAGCAGGGAAGCTGTTTAATTCAGCATTTCATGGGAGAACAGAGTGGCATCTAACAGCTTCATCTAGTACAGGTCTTGCTCCAGCACCTGTATAGTTGAAAATCCTTTATTTGCCTGCCTGCACATCCAATTCCAAGTTGATCTTGGAATTGGACCACATAGGATCACAGAATATTAGGGATTGGAAGGGACCTCAAAAGATCATCTAGTCCAGGGGTCCTCAAACTTTTTAAACAGGGGGCCGGTTCACTGTCCCTCAGACACTGTCGCGGGCCGGACTATAGTTTGGAAAAAAACAACGGGGGAGTCGCCCACCTCGCTGATGCCGCCGCCCCCCTCCTGAGCCCGGCCGCGCAGTCCGCAAAGGGTGGCCAGAAGGGACCGAAGGAACTTTGCTGCACCCGGGCTCTGGCGATTCGCTCGGGGGCTGCGGAGGCCGGCGCACGGATTAAGTGACAGGAAGTCATCCCTGGCTGCTTGGTTCCCCCGGCGGGGGGCGGGGCGGGGAGTTCTGTAAATACCCGCGGGCCAGATTGAGGACCCTGGGGGGCCGTATCCGGCCCGCGGACGTAGATTGAGGACCCCTGATAGTCCAATCCCCCCACCGGAGCAGGATCACCTATATCAGGTCACACAGGAATGCATCCAAGTGCGTTTTAAACTCCTCTAGAGAAGGAGACACCACCGCCTTCCTGGGCAGCCTGTTCCAGTGCTCTGTCACCCTCTCCGTGAAGAAGTTTTTTTTTTTTCTTCTCATATTTATGCAGAACCTTCTATGTTCCAGCTTGCACCCATTGCCTCTTGTCCTATCATTGGATGCCACTGAGAAGAGCCTGGCTCCATCCTCCTGATGCTCACCCTTTACATATTTATAAACATTAATGAGGTCACCCCTCAGTCTCCTCTTCTCCAGGCTAAAGAGACCCAGCTCCCTCAGCCTTTCCTCATGAGGGAGACGTTCCACTCCCTTCATCATCTTTGTGGCCCTGTACTGGACTCTTTAAAGCAGTTCCCTGTCCTTCTTGAACTGAGGGGCCCAGAACTGGACACAGTATTCCAGATGTGGTCTTACCGGGGCAGAGTAGAGGGGCAGGAGAACCTCTCTGGACCTACTAACCACACGTCTTCTAAATACACCCTAGGATGCCTTTGGCACTGCAGCAGAAAAGCCCTACTGTTTTCTGTAAAATAAGTGAAATACTTTCATCTGATTGAGGGAGGGGATGTTTTTCTTCCAAAAATATGCAGTGGCTTTCTATGTAGAATTAAGGATATACTTCTGTAACTTACTACTCTTTTTTTTCTTACTTGGGCTTTGTCTAAATCTCAGTTTATGTTAAAAGGTTTTCCAGGACTTTGGCATACCTGATCTGCATTGTCTTACAGCCATTTGTATTGGGAGTTCTGAGTCTGCTGTTACTCAGTCATGGGTTTGAAACTCCCAGCTGCTTCTGACAAGCAGTTCTGTGTCAGCTGCAAATACATTAATCATTTTATCAGAGGAAGGCCCAAACAGTTGTAAATAAGTAATCTTAGATAGTTTCTAGATGCAGGGCTGAAGTGGTGGCTGGTCTTTCTGTATATGCCAAGCCATTTATCATTTTTTGTTGAAGATCTGCTGTACTTAAGTGCTGAGTTTGCTACAAACTGAGTTGTCTGAATTTACAGCCAGGCTGTGCTTTTGTTATCTGTAGCTGTACTGAATGATTTGAATTTAAGGTATCTTCAGTTTTAGTTGGCAAAATAACAATGTTGTTAACTCACTTAACCTTAAGTTTGCCTTTTTTTTTTTTTTGTCTTGTACACTCACCTTACTCCTTAAGGTTGTTGTATTTCAAGAGATCATGACTGTGGTCCCTCAACCCATGAGTGTTACCTTCAGATACCAAACAGAAAGTCAGACTTGGTGCTAATTAATTATTTGCCAGGTTCCTGTAGCTAATACATAACAATGTGATTCTGAATATTGTAGCAATATTTGATACAGAGAAATTGGGATATGAAAGTTAAAGCTCAAATTATTGTGGATTTACTTGGAGATGTTTTGTTCTGGAGCTGTTGTGTCAACTTACATGGAGTAAGTCTTGTGTTTCTACATTGTTGATGCAATCTCGTCTAATAGTCTTGATGACCTAAAGGTTATTCTTACTTTATACTTGAAGATCGATTTACACTTGCATTCTTGCATTTATATAGTCATATTGGATTCAGAGCCTGGCATACCATATGCTCTGCTTTCAACTGAGACTTTAAGGTGAGGGTTTTTTGTAGTTAAAACTGCGTTGAGTGGACATCTTTGTCTAAACGTGTGTCTCCAGCTAACTTTGCCTGTTCTGGTTTTGCATACTTGTTCTTCGCTGAAATATTCTTCTTAAATGTCAAATGGAGTGTAATGTAAAGGTGGGCTATACAATTGATCTACTGATGTATTTTCTACATATTTTATTCAGACAGTGGGCTGTATTCAGAGAGTGGTTCTCATTCACATTCAGATTCAGTATAAAATCAGAATGCTCTATATTTTTAAGGGTTCCAGTGCTGCAAATCAAAGTTTGAGTGTAATTTAAAATATGCTGGGTTGTTTTGGATTTATCTGTGCTCTGACTGTTGTACTGTTGGGAATTCCATGCTAGGGATATCTCCGCTGTTTTTTCTATTTTACTCCTCAGACCTAATGTGGGAGATGGGTATTTCTTTTCCCCTGCATGTTCAATTGCCAGGATAAACCAACTTCCTCTTCTTTCTGCTCTCTAGTGATAGCAGAGTTCACTAGGAGAAATGAATAAATACCTTCCCTGCCTTGTGAAAAATGAAGACTTTCTCTTTATTAGTACATAGTCCTATTAATTTCTCAAAGCGTAATAATTTGAAATGGTTAAAGAACAAGAAATATTCTAGTCCCTCTTTGCAACACTGTCTGAGGGACAGAAGAGATTTTTACTGTCTTTCCGTTCTGCTGTGGCCTACAGTATGCAGTTGTCAAGTGACTTGGGTGGGGGAAACCTATTCCCCATGCTCCCTTTGCCATGCTTTATAACCCATCTGACGAGCTTTCAGTGGTTTGTGTTCTATTGTTTGTCTTCCAGGAGCTCAGACTAGGATCATTATTTTAAAATGTGAACTGGGACATTTTAAACAAAGGACGTTGTGGTGATGGTGGCATGTATATAAAGCTGTATATCAGGTTGGTTGTAGCAAATGTGTTTACCTTGAGAGACTGCCTGAGATGGAAGCTCTCTGATGTCCAAGCCTATCTTGCTGTAAGGAGGTGGTTGTTATAACTTGTAAATGTTTTTCCTTCTACTCAAAAAAACCCAGTGTGACCAATGTGTTAATTCTATGTGAAAATGAATCAGAGAAGGAAAGAGAAAGAAAAAGAATGGAGAAGGGATGAGTTTCATTAATCCAAAATAGTTTGGTGTATGGTGGTATGAAGAGTATAGGTGAAGGAGGTGGAGAGAAGTGGTTATCAGTCCTTGCTGTTTTGACTCGTAGTACCTAGTCCTATTAATTTCTGAGAGCATAATAATTTGAAGGTGACTGAAGAGCAAGAAATATTCTAGGTCCTCTGATGACTAAGGATTGACTAGTGATATTTTGGACTGTTGAGCATGTGGAATAGAAAGCTGATAATGGGCTGTTCTTGTTCTGTGTTAGTCTCATTCAAAAGACTGAAAAGAAACTGATTTCTGGTTGTTGGCTGTATCTGTCTTCACTCAGTAGTCCCCTTGACTTCAAAGAAAATCAAGGGAAGAGTTTTTTCTGCCCTTTCCCAGATGGGTAGCAGTTCTTCTGTCACAAGTCTGTGGTACTCTGCAGGCTTTATGCATTAATTGTTTGGTTGTATTTGTTTGTTTTGCTCTTTCCACTCCGATCCTTAAGAGCCAGCAAGGCAAGAGGTGTGAGTAGACTTCACAAACTGCAGATGTGCTGAGATAAAACCAACCATAGTGACAAAGATAAATCTGTTTCTGTACTGACCTGATCAGATTAGAGTCTCTGTTTTGATACCAGGTTTTTAGCACCTTCAAAGATAGAAACTTCAAAAATTGGGTATTTAAAGTGACCTTATGTAAAATTTTAGCTTTTTTCCCCCAAGACTTCTTTCCTACTTTGTAATTGGAAAAAAAAAAACCAACAAACTGGGGGAAGCATAAGTTTTCACTACTAATCTTGAAACAGAAAGTAAATGAATCTAAACAAATTCAGTGTTTTTGTGAAAATACATAAAATGAATTTTTTTTTACATGTTTTTTAAATCACTTATTTACATGGCATTACTTCCTCTGCTATAGCCTAAAAAACAAATCTCCTAAATGGTAGGGCAAATGGTGTTGTTTTGAAGGGGGAAAAAAAAAGTTCAGCTCATACTTTAATTTATTCTTGCTAGGAGGAGTAAAATTTCTTCAATGTTGTCTTACTGTGTGAATAAAACTTCTTCA
>JAVSBS010021921.1:0-14472 GCA_033124195.1 Coracias cyanogaster
GTCTATGCAAAGGCTCATGGGAGCTGCAAAGCATTACTGGGAAAGGAGTTCACTGCCTCAGTGAGACATAAATCTCCATTCACCACAGTATTCTCAAAGCAAATGAAAATAGACATAAACATATGTGATCAGCACAACCATTATATTTTTGAATGAGTGTTCACAAATCTTGCATTTTGCAATTCAGCTACCTACATTTGTAACATGTTGCCAAACGGTCATATTTACCTCTGAAGTAGTTTTCAGAGACAATTTGGGGTAGATATAATTATAGCTATGTCAGAGTTATGAAACATAAATAAAACAGAAATAAGAAGGGTTATTTCCTTAAATGCTATTAGAGATAATGATCACATGCTCGTATACATGTATATAAGGTCAAATACTTTTGTACTGAAATAAGATGTTCCAATACTTCGAGTAGCATACAAACATTCATGGTAAATAAAAATTTCATCTAGATCTGCCTTCCTTTCCCCACAAATTGTACACTCTCCAAATCAGCCACTTCTTAGCACAAACACAAATTAATCAAAATAAAAAGTTTAATTTCTATTGAAGAGAACCAATTTTTTTTCCAAACACAGCATAAATTAGATATGGAGAACACAAATCATCCTTTGGGATGGAAATAGGACAACTGGTAAAAGCTCCATGAATATTTTAGATCTCTTCATTTCAATGAGCTGTCACATACCAATTCTGTTATTTTAGTGTAATAAAATAACAATACTATAACAGTCTCATAGTAGTGTGGAAAATAAATACCTTTGAAGTAGACTATAGCTTCAAAACTGAAAAATCTAAAGAGCTATTGTTGAAAAACATCAACAATAAATATGTAAACATTTTTGGAATTTTGGCAGAACACAGATTTTTTGTTTGTTTTTAATTTTGGGGCTTAGTTTGGATGAAGCTGACTTCAGTTTTCAAACCATTTAAATTCTAGTGAAGCAATAAATCCTAACAGAAAGGTATCTACCAAAACGTAGACTTTCAAAGAGGTAATGGTAACTCTACTATTCTTACATATTCCTTGGTCAGAGTAGTTTCAGTGAAGCACATCTTACAGTGCACAAGGATTTCTAAATTTTTAGATGGTTCATATAACCTTTAGCTACTGCTGCATTGAGACCCTGACTTAGAATTGAAAGCTTCTATCTTCTTATCAGGCATAGGATATAAAATGGAAAGCTCTTTGTGTGTCCATAAGGGACAGACGGGTTTTTAGCATTCTTTTCACCACTTTGTTCAGGCAAGCAAATCATGTATATCATATCTCTTTGGAAATGTTGCTATCTATACCCCTTCAAAAGTGGTGACAGAATGCCACAGTTTCATCCTAACAATACCTGACCTGCTGATCTACTGGAATCACTTGTGCAATGTGTTGCTATATCTGTTTTAGTAAAAGTAAATAATGAGTCCAGTAATAGAGCTCTTGGAAGGGCTAAATTGCAACTGAGCTCAGTGGGTGTCAAATAACAGAAGCTCTTCAACTAGACACATACGGAGCTGGGTTTCAGGTGAAGAGATCTAACAGCCATCAGCATGTAATCTCTTCTTTTTAATGTACCTTGCAGCACGACAGCTGTGATGCATGAATATTGAGAATGAAAAAGGCCATTCAGCCCACCGAGGTTCATCCTTTCCTTGTACATTATTTTCCCAAGAGATATACAATCATTACTTGAATGACCCTAGTGTTTTCTGTGTTCACAACTTTGCCCTGTGGGGACTTCTCACATTTATTATTTGGCAACAGAAAAAAGTGTTTCTCTTTGCCTTGCCTGAATTTATTTTTCTTTCACTTCCTATTATGCTAGCAACTCACTCATCTGTAGAAAGCTGAACACAGTAACTTCATGTTTAGGTTTCAGAGCAGCATCGTATTTTCATTCTTATCAATACTATTTTTTTAGATAATGTTCCATCTTGGTGCGTTAATTTGCTCTTGAAGGAGCTGTCAATTTTCCTTTGTACTATCTGGGTGTAGCTACCAGCTGCAGATAATAAATAAAGGAAAAAGGAGAAAGGAAACCCCTTTAGAAAACTGGAACTTCAAAGCATTGAATCATCCTTCCAAATTTTAGAGCAAAGATGTACAGAACTACAGTATATTTCATCTGGAGTTACATGCAGAGGGACCAATTTTTTCCTTAGATTTCTAAGCAACTTCAGTATAAGACTCTATTCATATATTGAAGCTCAGAATACAGATCATAAGATTGGTTCAGAATTTTTGACTTTGAAAATGTTGGCCTGTCAAAATCCCAGGAGACCCAAGAACAAATTGTTTGCCTCTATGACAACAAGGACTGACCTCCTATTCATTAACCAAGAAACAAAATACTTTGTATTTAGAATCTAATTATCAACTTGTTTGCCCAATTCACTCCTACAGTCTTTAGATTCAACAGATGTTAGTAACTAAGGTGCTTTCTGACTTGAGGCTTAGCAGCATTTCAGTTTTGTCAGTTTCAGAATATTTCAGATCCATTGGAAATACTGGAATACTAAAGTAATCTTCAACATTTGTTTCACCTCTTACATTTATAGCTTAAAATTGTTAAAGCAACGCTGAAGTAGCTGAACTGCTGCTATACCAATGACACAGCACACGTGGTGTATGCCTGTTACTTCCTGAAAGCACAAAATTTTTTTGCATGCCCTGTACAGGTGTTTTGAACAGCTACAAGGAAACAATAACAACATATCTGCAATATGCATAAACAGTAGGTCTCATGCTTCTTGTCAGAGACTTTTCTTTCAAAAGAATCATGGGGAAAAATATAGATCTCTTTCATCAACTACATGGAGTTCCTGAGTCATGCCTGACATCTGACAAGGCAGGTAAGGTTCTTCAGACCAGCTTTTAAGAATATATCCTCAGAGCAGCTCCAAGAAAATGGAATACCAAGTTCTTAAGCCTGTCAAGACCAAAATATTGTCATGTCTCACCAGCAAATTATTCCTTCCTAATTGTTTGGCGGTAGGAGCAAAAATGTTCTCAACTGTCCTAAATTAAATGTTGCTAAAAGACTTCCCAAGATCAAAATTTTCCCATGTTTTCCCATTTCAATTTTTATCCAGATGTTAACCTTTATCAATGAGAGGTAATGTTATGTGGTTTGAAAGAGATTTGCAGGTGGCATTAATACAATTGGGCTATTCAGATGATTGACAGTTCCCTTTCCAAAGGTTCTTATCTCTTAAGAAGCAGCCTGAGCTCACCAGCACACGTCAGCTTTTCCCCTGGAAACTAATAGCCATTGCAGTGCTTAGCAAGGTGTATTAGCTTGGGCACAGGACAATATTACTGCATATATGTGGCTTCCAAAAAGGAGCTTGTACACATCTGTCTGACTCCTAACTTGGAGTTTGTGGATAGACAGTCTAGATTCGAGTAGACTGAGATCACAGTACTGTGGTACCAGAAGGTGCTTTGGGTAAAGGAATACGATCACTTTATCTGACAAATAAGGACTAATTTGGCTATATTTTCATTAGGCCTTAACATTGCTGATCTTCAATTTTACTATGGTTCTTTTTCAAATCTCTCTTTCTGAAGCTTCTTATTCTATTCCCACCCAAGATCTTCATAATTCCAAATTGTTTATGGACATTTCACATGTGCGAATCACTTCCCAAAGCCCAGTATGACATTTAACTTACACAGGAATTTACTATTTATTCCAGGTTTTGTTTTCTCCTTCTTAATCATTTTTTACCCTTTCAAGAGATTGTCTCATAGAAGTCTCATGAAGAATTTCATTACTTTCTATGGGAAAAAAAAAAATAAAAAAAAATTGCTTCCATGAAGCAGATTTTGAGCAGAGACAGTCACAGTCCTCCTGTCAGAGATCCTACCATTCCATTTTCATATTTTTATAGGCAGAGTGACCTTGGAGGAAACAAATCTTCAGAAATTACCTCTCCTGGAAAACCAGTTGCACATATATTACTTTAAGGAGGACCTAGTAATTGGATAAAGAATTTTGTTGGTTTAAAAAATATATTAATTTTCGACTCAAGGATGATGATCACTCAGGAGGAACTGGTGCTGTGGAAGTTGAGCGGAGGCATGACTTTTGAGGCGTGACAGATGTAGGGAGAGGCTAAGATCTCCAACATCTTAAGCCACTAAATACTACTCAGAGTGTTTTTGACTTGTAGAATATATGCTTTAGGACTGTTATAAGAAATAATTTATCCTTTCTTTGCAATCTTGTAAAAACACAAAATCCTTTAAACAAAGACTCATTTGACTTCCAGTTAATTTGAATAGAAAAATCTAGTGCAGGTTTCCCGGTTCTACTATATGTAGCTCTGAGTGAATGGTGATTTTATCCTGAGGCCTTTCAGTTATATTACAAATAAGAAAAGTATTAGAATTAATACATAATGATTTTCATATAACTGGTTAATAAAGGATTTCAAGTACAATAGCAATAAAAATTATTATCAGAAAAAAATAGAAAGAACAGAGTATGAAGCAGTGAAGAAATCTTGTCTCCAATAAAATTTGAGTTAACTTTTTGGAGATCCCTTGGCTGCTTTCATGATATGGTCACGCATTTCTTAAAATTTGAGGCATAGCTGCATGCTGAGTTCAAAGTTATTTATATAATATTGAGGCCTGAGATTAATATTGGATTTTAGCAGAATTATATGGTTAATAAAAACCTAAATACTCTGCGATCTTGTAAACAAAAGTTCAGAAAAGGTCTTGCTCTTTATTTCTCTTTGAATTAATGAAAACACTTCTTTCATTGCTGCCTACTGCAGGCAACACTGGGGTTTGTGTAGTTTTGTCCTTGCCATTGCTAGATTCAGGGACAAAAAAACGTTTTTTATCTGGGCCTTATTATCATACATAGGAAAAACATAAATATGCTTTGTTCTTGCTACTGCCATATGGACAAAGATGAATGCATTTTTTTTTGCTAGCTTTACTGCTGTTGCCAAGCAGAGATGAATATTATCTTATCTTTTCTGTTTTGCGTAACAAAATCCTGCCCCAAGATGAAGCCAAGGCCAAGGGCAGACAAATATTTCATATGGAAAAGGAAGATAAGTAAATATTCACCATAGGGATGCTTGCTCCTGCATGGAAATGCAAGTGGGAAACATGTGAAGAAAACAAGTGTGTTTGTATCTTTTTGATTCTCTCTTTAACATAGCATTCTCATTAGGAGCACTGAAGCCGTTATCCACTATCTGGAAACATCCTGTAAAAGCATTCCTGCTCTGTACTGAGTTAGTGCAACTACTCTTCACACACAAAGCATGCTTAAAAGACTGGGTAGATTAGGCCAGATACAAGAACTTAATTATATTGTGTTCAGAGGAATATTACATCTTTCCCATGGAGTTTAGCAGGCCAAAAGTTCACACTATAGGAGTCTGGTGCTGTAGCCTGTATTTGTCAAAATTACTGACATTGAACTATTTTTATGAGCAAAATTGATTTCAACTGAACTTCAAGATAAAATTATTGTCAATATCTTGATAAGAATTAATACAAAGATAGATTTCAAAAACTGTTCATTATGTGGACAGGAAAGTTCAAATACAGAACTGCATCTGAATTTTCCAGTTTCACAGCATTTTGACCTGTTTTTTTGTTCTAGCTTGTGAGTGAAGACAGCATTTACAAGGAGTTAAAATGTAGTCAGATTTTATCTCAGGATTTTATGATATCACTGGTGGTCCAAATTCTGCAATATTTCTGGGGATCTTCCAGTGAAAATCAGTCTGTATGTGTGTATGTATTTGTGTGTGTGTGCATTTGTGCATTTATGTTGTGTTCCCCTGTCACTGGGCCCCCTGGGGTTTAACAGAATTGGTTCCAGAACTAATCAAATGTGACTTGATATCTCTTTGTAGTGACTTCACTTAGAAGTGATCAAACATCTCTGGTCCAAGTATGCCTTTTATGTAAACCACCTCTTCTAGACTATCACTGCTCTGACCAATTAGTTTGATTTTAGGTCTTTCTTTGTTTAGGAAAAGATAGGTAGAACTTTCCAAATGTACCTGAGGGGTTGCTACTGTGGTTTTAAGTCATATTTTATAAGCATTCAAAAGAGACTGGACAGTGTGATAGGAGTTAGAATTCCTACTTAATAATTCAGTAAGATTATGACCTTAAAAGGAACCTTATTTGAAATTATATTTATATGGCTGTAAAACTAGCTAATTGAAAAAAGTTTTTAGAACTTCTACACAGCTTCCATAACAGCAGTGTTAAAATAATGCCTTGATAACAAAAAAACTTCTATAATTTCCTTAAAAACGTCTAAGTAGAAAGCAAGAAAAACCAAGCTGATACAAGCCTTTATTGCCAAACATATTTTTAAAATATGCTTACTTACACAGCTATTTGAATTCTTTACACCTAAATGTTACAGGCTTTGCTTTGAAAACAGTGACTGTTGCTTATTTAAAATAAAAATAATAGTATGTGTATACATATATAAACCAAGAATTCATGGTATTTATAGCTGCATCATGACAATCACTGCTGGCTCACTGCTCACTTTCACATATGCAAAGTTTACACACATGAACTTTTCTAGAAGAAAGAAACTACAAATAAATGGAATTTCAGCAGTAATCAAGCCATTAGTATAATTTGGTAGCACCATTTCAACTATTACTGGTGCCACATTTCCAAAAGGTGATAAAATGAATGTAGCATTTCTCAATAAAGAAAACACAATAAAAATTATGAATATCAAAGGGATAACCTAAGTAATGGTGAACAAATACTCAGCACATTAAAATCCAGATAGAATAGTTGTACTGTGAGCTGTCTTACTCTTCCAAATGAGTGAATCCCCTGTAACTGAACTCTATTTAATCTCACTACAACTCTGGAAAAGCCCTGAAGTCTGCGCATATGGTACTGAAAGATAGGTGGATACTGTGCAAACCCTCAACAGATGAAAACTGACATCCTAACAGCATCATCAGATACATGAAAATCTACATCAGCAGGACATAGTGAACATAACCTTCAATAGTTTCAACTATTCTTAACTATCTGTGAGTGAAACATGCACCACAGTGGCTAGAAAACTAGCAGAAAATGTTCTACTTTATTTCACATAGCTTTCACCAGGCAAATCTTACTTCCAGTATAGATAGTTTTATATAAAGAACACAAAATGGCAGAACAAGAAGTAAAAAAAAAAAAATACAATTTCTGTAGTAGTTCTGAAAGATAAAGTTTTAAAAAGAAATTAATTTCCAAAAGTTATGAAGCATATTTTGCCTTTCCTAGGTCATATATATTATTTTGGTTAATTTCTATATCAATTTGATTTAAATGCAGAATTTCAACTGACTCAAAAAAAGAAATTGTAATGGTGATTTGCAGCCTTTGCTTATTAAGTTTCACTTAAGTAAGAACAAGAAACCTGCAGATTTTTCTGAAAATTTAAAAAACTTGTTCTTAACAGGCAAAGGAAAGAAGATTCCTTAGTTCCCATTACTTTTTAGGGGAATTAGATCTCTCATTTCTTGTACAGCTGTTTATCACTTATGGAATCAAACTATCATGGCTATTCTTTTCCTTTTGTGAAAGCCAAGTTATTCTGAGAAATTAGCAGGCTTTCTATTTGCTCAATACTGCATTAAACACTTAACTTATGTTTAAAAAAATTTCAATAGGCAATGCATGTACCTAGAAAGAGGTAGAACTAACCTCTGCAGTAAAGCCCCAGGCAGGGTGCTATTAGGCGATGAAGAGTTCCAGATTTTCCCCCTATGTATAGAGGTATAACCTCAAAGTATATCCATTTATGTCAATACAATAGAGTAAAGAATATAGGGAAAATGATTTATAGTCATAATTCAGTGAGGATTTTTTTCAAGACTCAAATTCCAAACATACACAAGGCAGTTTTTCTGTGTAGTCTGGTATATATATATCCATATAAATAAATAACTTCTATTCTTACCTGGATAGGACACACAGTTGGTGGCCACCAAGTGTGCATCAACAACTGGGGATTTTATTCAGCTGCCAGTTACTAGCATCCGATGGTATCTTAGATACCTGAGAGCATCAGACCAACCCCATGGGCTAGATTGTACATATCACTTGCGCAAAACTCAGAGGTTCTGAACCAAAAGCTCTACAGGATGTAGGACGTTTTGAGGCATCTCAAATGGCAATAGAATCAAGTACTGAATTCTGAGAAATGTTTAAAATTGAAGATAAATCCTGAAAACATGAGTCGATTTTTTAATGCCATTGTAAAAGAAAGGAATGTACACAATATTTCCTGATATTCATTTTCAAATATTGGGGGTATGGAGGAAGAAAAGTGATGTTGCTTATTATCCTGTAAGACTTACAAAGGTGTATAGTGAGCACTACTGACAAATTATGTAGATCTTCCAGTTAGATTCTTGCCTCAAGCAAATCCCGTTTCAAGTAAAATATGAATAACTGGCATAAATAAAAAGAAAACCGGTTCTAAATGGATAAAAACCAAGGATTTCAAAATAATTACTCCAAGCTGATCAGATTTGATCTGTATTCTGGGATACTGGCTACTTGCTGCAGATCTTTTCCTCTCATTGAACTAACTCTAGTTCATTGAAAAAGTGATATCTAGGTTAACACTAAAGAAGAAACGGCTTTTACCCCTCAACAATAGCTAAACTTTTTCTGGTACATATTACTTTCACTGATACATTAGATTGGAAATTATCAACAATAAGATTGTTTCATTCAACAAATATGTGTAACTTTTAGATAGAACTCAAAAAAACCCCAAGTTTCACACTGCCTATAATAAAGGTAACAAAATAAGGTGCTTTATAATAATAAGGTTCTATCGCTGACTCAATGCTTTTTAGTAACTTTTAAGACTTAACCTTCACCATATACACATCCTATCCTGTTGCATATATATAATTAATATCAGTACCACAGGTAACAGCATAGTATCTAAAAATGTAGATAGTTGAGAAAACACAGACCATTTTTGCAAAACTTAAAGCTTTAAATAGTTTCTTATCCTACAAGCTAAAGTATGAATCAGTCTAGCATATAAAAGATATATAGCAGATTAAAATTAACATGGATTCGCTCTGCAAAAGTGAAAGATCATGTGAAAAGGTGTATTGTATGTACATAACAGTTTTTGAGACAGAAGTATCAATGTAGTTTAAGTTTCCCACTTACAATGCGTTGGTCTGCATTGTGAAGCCTTCTGAGAAAGTAGAAACTGGATTTTGTTAACATTTTTAAAAACAACACTGAAGAAGAAGACAGACTCCAGGAATCACATAATGCACTCCAGCTGCAAACAGGCATTTGGTCTTTGGAATCAGACTGGAAGCGATCTGAAGTTTAAAAAAAAGTAAAATAAAATATAATGTGTATAGTGTGGACACTGTACGTGTAAGTACGAATTTTATGAACATCTCAAGAGGCCCTAAAAGAGTTACTGATACTGTCATATTAAGGTTTGATATTTGAATTAGTCTGAAGTCAAGAGTAACTACTGTGTTCCCAATGTCATAAAATAATTTTTCAACACTGATTGTTGACAAAATGTCAGATCTTGATCTTTCTATTAATCTATGACTGAATAGTCTCCCTTCTATCCCAGTCCAATGTAACTGAGAGAAGTGCATTCCAATTAGGGAAGAAATACTTTGAGATGATAGCTTAAATAAATATAATGATTTAAAAGCTTCATAGAAGCTTGGAATTGTAGAAACATTCCTATTGGATTGCTCAACACAATTCATATAAGACTATGAAAAATGCATGATAAATACTTCTTAATTAACTACAAGGACAAGTGATCTCATCTGTATAACAAATATTTTATGTAATGTAAATATCATTACATTTAAAGATATCAAGCTGACTACATTTAAAATGATGAAGATATTTTAATCTGCCTCAGTTTTTAGCTATGTGGGTATTTTATTTCTTAATGACTATTAAATAAAATAATAGAATGGTTCATACAGGTTCATATAGGATAAAAGAGATTTTAAATTAAGAACTGGGTTTAAAATTCTATCTGATTTTCTGAATGCTTGAGGAATGCAAAACATTAATTGTGCGTTATTGATTCAATGAGGAACACCCATCATTCAAAGTCTATAGAGCTGCATATATTCACCTAGGTACCTTGCTCACTGTCTTCAAAGGATAAGGAATGAATATAAGTAATTAAGAGAGCAGTTTATAACCCTTGGACTAAGTTTATGAAGAAATGTACAGAAATTAGGCCAATCTTTACTGGGGAGTCCAAACACCTTCCTGCAAATGTGCAGGTGTGACTAGCCGTATGAGTATGCATGGGTCAAGCACTCAAAGAAGAAAGGCTCATTTACAGTGCTTGAGATGCTTCTTTGATCCATACATTCACTTCCAAATCTCCTTCACTTTCCTCTGGATGTCCATGTGTAGTTCATATATAACTGAAGGTCTTATTGCAGGCATGCCTTCTACAAGCGAGAATGAAGTCAATAGGGAGACTGGAAAAGATATAATCTCTCTAGATAATGCAAAAGCAGCAAAAATATTCCTTGACTTCAAGAGCCTTGGTCCGTGATCACTTGCAAAACAAATATTCGTGTGCACAAGATATCTCAAAGCAATCTGGTTACTAGTGAGAAACTTTCCCTTTCTTTTGTTATCAGTGCACTTTTCAACTGGAAATAACCAAGATGAGATGCAAACTCTAGCCATATTTCTTCAGCATTCTTTTTGCATTGGTTTAGTGTCACTTTTGAAATCATGCCAGACTGAAATAAGCACCACAGTTCTCTGGATTAGAAAATCTAGCTCCTCCATCTTCATCAACTACCTGACCTGGGATTTGTGTAGCTTTTGGCGAGCACAAATGAGGCTTCTCACCCAAGTACTTGAACATATATTTAAGCCAATCACATGCACACATACACACACATTTGCCAAATACCATTGATTTTACTGGCTCATTGTATGAAAAGATATATACAATTCAACTTCATATTTTTATGCTGTCTGTATAAAAACTCCACTATTTAAAAATATTTTTCACTTCAGAATGTATTATATGTGACCTTTATGACTGTTCATCTCTCTGGAGGTATAAAAGACATAGTAAAGACCTCATGCTCATTATGTGCAAATCTGTGTAACTAGTACTATTCCTACATACTTAGCTAACACATACTATTTTAGGAAGTTGGGATTTCAGTCACTTTTGTTTTGTTTTTTTTTTTTTAACTGTGAAACTCTTACCTAGTCAGAATTTATGCTAGTGTACCAGAGCGAGCATCCACTTTTTGTTCATACTGATCCAAAGACCTTGAAGTGCATTATTTAATTTACAGAGCTCACTGGGGTTCAGCTACAACATCTAATCTCTGTATTTCCTACACCACCATTATATTTAGTTTTACATCAGTATTTTCTAATTATTTCTTTTAGAAATCCATTTCATAGTTGCTAGGAGATTCTGAGAAGTAGTGTATAAATCAACATAAAGGGTTTATCTGCTACAGCCACTCCAGACAGTATCTGTTCCAGGTCCACAGTGTACTTACCACAGGTGCTATACTTTGAAACTGTGGAAAAATAGTTAAAACTCATCATATAATTAATCTTATTTTAAAATATTAATAAAATCTAAGTTCATTAAAATTACTATTTGAACGTAACTGATGTCTGAAGTATATTACATATATTTGTGAGTTCTAAATTGCATGTTAGTGAGCCTGAAATGAAAAACATATATAAGCATCTATGCTTTGGTGTTAAAAGTTCTGAACAAACACAGAGATCTATGTTATTGAAGACATAACTTCTCAAATCAGAGCCATAATTGTAGTTCTGATGAAGGGATTTGGAAAAAGAGAAGGTTGACTACAGAACTGTACATTTCTTGTGCCACAGCATGGAAAATGAAGGTTATCAACCCTTTTTCCAATTAATAGTGGTGTCTTTATGGGGTGAGCATATGCAGAGCACCCAAAACTTCTCAGTGGTGCAACATAAATACCTTACATGCAGTACATCCAATCCTGACAGAGCTGTGGCTGTTTTCAGGCCTGCTGATAACTTCTGAGCTTCGGCTCCCTTCTAGTGATTTCCTCTCTGAGTATAACTTTGAGGGGGGAAAAACAAAAACTAATCAATGTACTTTTATTTTACAAAGATAGAACAATGTTGTTATGTCAGCTTATACTCTTAGCAAGAAATCGGTTAAAATCTTGTGTACTATAACCTTTTAAATTTCATTTTGTGGCTGAAAGCTGAGCTAGCTGTTGTCTACACAGCCAAGAGAGGAAGGAATGAATAAAGTAACAAACAAAACAAGAATGAATGAAGGCAAGTCACAGACCACAGGGAATGCCACAGCCTCTCACTCTTAGCCAAGGGCAGCTATGAGTACAGCTGTGTGCAGTGGGAGCAGGTAGACAATCTGCTCAGCTGAGTGGCACAACTGCAAGATGAGGTTGAAATGCTGCAAGCTGAAGTAGAAAGGCTGAAATGGAGGTAAACTGGTGGAGCCAGGCTCTGCCCGCTCTCCAACAGAAATGGGAGCACCCACCAGATAGCACCCAGGACCAGGGGCCCCCTGTATCCTGCCCCCCTCGGGTGGAAGGTGAAAGTCTAAATGAAAGGGGCAAGTGGAAGCAAGTTCATCACTGTATCAGAAGGTGAGCAACCACTCACTCCCCCTTAGTCAACCTGGTATGGTGTGGTGTCGGTTTCTACCCTCTTTCGGTGTGTGGCGATGTTCGGGTCAACGACGCTCGGTCAGCAGACTTGGGCGGTTCTGATGATGGTGGCGACTTGCCAGCTTTTCGGTGCGATCGGAGTCTCTCTCAAATGGCGATGAAGATGACGATGATGATGGCGACTTTTGCCTCAATTTTTTTCGGCAGTGGCACACAGCTCGCAACTCTGCAGCAGCATGCAGCTTCTTCAGTGCGGCGCTAGTTTGGAATGGTGCGGCTTCTTCAATATGGTGTTAGTTTGGAAGGGCACAGCTTCTGTGGTGTGGCACCGCTGGATTGGGCGGCGCCAGCAACAGCTTCTTGCTGTAATTTATTCTGGTTTTAGGCACAACGCCCTCAGTGTGGAGCGGTGCTGGTGATGCAAGGCAGGCAAAGCTAGCAGGCAGATTTGCCTGGCAGTGCTTCCGCAGTGGCGCTGGTTTGGAGTAGCGCAACTTCTCCCCTCCCCCACCTTGCTTGGTTCTGGTTTCCCCAGCAGTGGGGTGTTAAGTTTCTTAAGCGGGAGGGCATTCCTGGCACTCAGATTCTTAGGGTGTCGGCTCCTTTAAGTATCAGGTTTCCCTCCTTCAAACTTTTTGGCGTTTGAACTTCGCGCAGTTCCAGAAGCGGCCAGCAGTGGCATGGGGGATGTGTCTACTCTTCTGCAGGCAGCTCCTTTAGCTGCTTCTCCCTCCTTGCTCTCCAGATTCTTCTCAGAGCAGCTGCAGCAGCTTTCCCCCTCCTCCCACTCCTCGAGGCCTTGGGCGGGGGTGGAGAAGAGGCTTGGCAGGAGCGATACCTCCTCTCTGTTGCGCAGTGGAAAAGAGGGAGGCTTTGTTTTCTTTTGAGCTTTTATAGACTGCTGCGTCTGATAACACGGCTTCTGTCTTCCGATTTCCTGTTTCCGAAAGACTCCCCGATGATTCATGGGAGTTGTAGTTCTTGTTAGCTGAATTAAAAAGACATTTCAAAAATAATGGGTCTGTTTGCCACACCACCCAATCAGGATGAGGTAGCTGATGAGGCCTTCTACAGGCAGTTGATAGCACCCTCACAATTACAGGCCCTGGTT
Organism: Coracias cyanogaster; assembly: GCA_033124195.1. Lineage (NCBI taxonomy): Eukaryota > Metazoa > Chordata > Aves > Coraciiformes > Coraciidae > Coracias > Coracias cyanogaster. The sequence goes on from JAVSBS010021921.1 coordinate 13,820, forward strand.
CTCATTGGGGTTTTTAACTACCCATATATTTGCTGGAAGACATACTCAGCCATCCATTCTCAGTCCAGGAGGTTCTTCCAGTGCATTGATGATAACTTCTTGATGCAAATGGTGGATAAGCCAACTAGGAGAGCAGCACTGCTGGATCTCATACTAACAAGGGGGGTGTGATTGAAGCAGTGAAGGTTGAGGGCAGCCTTGGTTGCAGCAACTGTGAGATGGTGGAGTTCAGGATCTTGTGCGGCAGGAACAGAATACCAGGCAGAATCACAACCCTGGACCAGTAGGGCCAACTTTCACCTTTTCAAGCAATTGCTAGGGGAAATCCCATGGGACAGGGTACTAGAAGGTAAAGGGGCCCAAGAAAGTTGGTCAAGATTCAGGGACCACTACATCCAAGCTCAAGATTAAAGCACCCCAACAGGTAGGAAATCAAGAAAGGGAGCCAGGAGACCTGCATAGTTAAACAGGGAACTGCTGGGCAAACGCAAGTGGAAGAAGAGAGCCTACAGATCATGGAAGGAGGGGCTACCCACATAGGAGGAATATAAGACTGTTGTCAGTGGATGTAGGAAGGCAATTAGGAAAGCTAAGGCCTCCTTGGAATTAAACCTTGCAAGAGAGGTCAAGGACAACAGAAAGGGCTTCTTCAA
>JAVSBS010021921.1:14572-26617 GCA_033124195.1 Coracias cyanogaster
ACCCTCTCAGTGAAGAATTTCTTCCTAATATCTAATCTAAACCTCCCCTGATGCAACTTGAGGCCATTTCCCCTCATCCTATCATTACTTTTTAGTCTCTTTAGCTTGGAGAAGAGCAGACTGAGGGGTGACCTCATTAATGTTTATAAATATGTAAAGGGAGAGTGTCAGGAGGATGGAGCCAGGTGCTTCTCTGTGATGTCCAATGATAGGACAAGGGGTAATGGGAGCAAGCTGGAGCATGGGAGGTTCCACATAGACATAAGGAAAAACTTTTTCACTGTGAGGGTGATAGAGCACTGCAACAAGCTGCCCAGAGAGTTTGTGAAATCTCCTTTTCTGGAGACATTCAAGACCCATCCAGATGCGTTCCTGTGTGACCTGGTCTAGGTGATCCTGCTCTGGCAGAGGAGTTGAACTTGATGATCTTTCGAGTTCCCTTCCATCTTCTAACATTCTGTGATTCTGTGAATAAGGGAAGGGACAAAAGAATGACATTCTCTTTGGGAGAATTGGAAGGACTTGAATTTCCCTACATGGAAATCATAAACATCATTGGACCATATGATCCTTGAGGTCCCTTCCAACCCTTTATGACCTTCAAGAACAGGATGAAAATTGGACAGAATAAAGGTGAAGATAAATGAATGAAGTTTAGGTGGTGTCTGTGTGAACATTTAGGATGGGTGAGTGGCTCCTCAGACTCAACACCTCACTTTGCATACCACAAAAATTATTCTGCATTTCTCCTCCTCATTCTTTCTGTATTCACATGCCTGAGTTTGGAAGCAGATGCTACATGGTTCTGTGCAATATTGACTTCTAACAACTATCATCAGAATTACAAGAAAATGCATCTCTCCTTCAGTAAGAGCTGTGGAAGATATCAGGGATTATCCTCCTAGATTAGTCCATGTCTACACTGGCACTAGTGTTTTACACAGCCTCAGCTAGGCAAGCACTTGTGCATGTGGTGATGGCAGGATAATGTACAGCTTAAATTGTGGATATGTCCTGTATGAAATGGCAAGGAGAGTGAGACGTAATAAATATCTGTATTGAGCTTAGAAGCATAGAATAAGGTAAATGAAAAATAGGAGAGTAAGGAATAAAGTGAGAAATAAGAAAGGGTAGAAAATGAAAGGACTGTATTCATATGTTTTAAATGTGTTCAAAGTCACTTGCCATTAAACACAGTAAAAATCAGAAGGGACGTCATTGTCCATCTGACTCAATTTATCTGATAATCAACATTTTTTATACTTGTAATCTGAACTCTCATTTTAAAGCCACATTAATGAGATGATCACACTGTAGTACTACTGCCTTATGAACCTTGCCAAGGAGAACTCGTTTTCTCAGATCATTTGGTTCAGTATCAGTCCATTTTTTCATCCTGACCAGGCTGTTACAACATTGCTTTTGTCTCACCTGTTAGTTCAAAATTATACAGATGGATAAATTTAAATGCATTGACATCCCACTACTCACTTTTTTGGCTGAGGAATCTCCTTCTGATTGTCAGTAACCAAAACAGTGGTTTCAAAATATTCACATTTACCCATTTTGGTACAATTACATTTTCTTTTTCCAATCACTGATTTTTGTACATACTGGAGTGGCTTGTTATGGTCTTCCATATGTTTTATTCCTTTTACTCTGAGGATTTTTGTTTGTATGTGCAAACCAATATCTTTCTTGTTACCAATTTCTTTTTAAACAAACGCAATGAGGTTTGTTATGATCCTTTAAATCAATGAGTTATGCCAGGGACAGCAGTCTTATATGACTTTTTTTGAGAGGCTTGTGTTTCATATATACAGGCTTTGATACTGTTGAGCCTCAGACTTCTGGTCTCCATCTCAAGTTTTAAAGCACATCACAGTATATTGTGTGTCGACCCCAGCTAAATCTATGCCAGCATTTCTGTAGTAAAAGGTCTTATTTCCAGAGGTTCCAGCTGTACATTCAGCTGTAAAAATGTACACTATGCTAAAACTGGATGTACAGGATTTCAATGTGGAATTAATACAAATAATAATAATTAAAAAAACATTCCACTAGATGATTTCTGAGCTATAACTTCTGAAAAAGTAGCAGTTTGTGAGATTCCTTTTTGCCCCCTCATTTTATAAATCAAAAAGTAATTTAACTTTTTCAAAATAACTATGTAATTATCTGATGATCTTGTTTCTGCTTCCACGTAACTCTTGCTTTATACCTTAGACATGGGAATTTATTTTCATGTATACAACAGAGGTGAGCATATGTAGCTGTTCACCAACAATTCAGAAATGATACACTGTCATCCTGCCTACACAGTTCACTGATGCTGATGTTTTTCACTCACCAGAATTCTACTCCAGAGAAAGCAGGAATGTGTACATTAAGGGACTTCTAGAGATCATTTAGGCCAACCCTAAAGCAGGTTCATGTGGAGCAGGTTGCCCAAGACTACTTCCATGTGGGTATCGAATGCTCCAGAGAAGGAGACTCTACAACCTCCCTGGGTAGCATGTTCCAGTGCTCTGTCACCATAATATTACATAAACTTATCTTGTATTCATATGAGGGTTTCAGCAAACTAAACATCAAAGATCAGAAGACCGCATTCCCAAATTAAACTACTGTGTTTTCTTATTTTGTGTACAAGACAAAATTGAATGGAAAATTAAACTAAAAAAAAAGAAATAGGTTAAAATTCTGAATGTTTATGACTGCTGCTGGTTTCATTTTCCAGAAGCTGAAACCTATGAAAGCATTGTGCTTCATAGCACACAAAATACTGAATTATACTACACAGCCTAAAGTAGAAAATATATAAATAGCAAAAACTGACAATTCCATGTTGGTGAGAAAAAACAGGGTTTGCAGCTCAAGTGAAAACTATTTATCAGTTGTATAATATCAATAGTACATAGAAGTACTTTAAAAGTATGCAGAATGTTCCTGGCTTTAGAGCCCAATCCAAATGCAACAACTGCTATGATCTCCTTGTGTCCTGTTCTTTTCAGGATTGGGTAGAGATCCAGAATCCTTAGTTATGTGCCTTATTTTCACGTTCATGGATGTTCAGTCTGTACGCTGCTTGCTTTTCTTTCTTTTAAGGAAAAATGGGAGAAAAGAAAGAAAAAAAGGAAAGCAAGCCAAGCCTTCCATAGGAACTTAAGTACATGGCTGTTAACCATGTGAGGGTCTGGACTGGTCTATGTATAAGGTTAGGGAATGACCCCCCATCAAAATCATCACCACTTCCTTGTTCCTTTGTACAAGGGAAAATCCTGGGGAAATAGGCAAAAGGAGGTGGAAAAAAAAAAGTGGCTTTAAAACTAAGACCACCAGAAGATAACATATTTTCTTTGTGAAACAATTGCAAGTTGCTACACACTCTGGCACCCATGGATAGAGCAGATTTGAGTATCCCACTCCTTGATGTTTTAATGAATCAAGAAGGAATTTCGCAGGAGGGTAAAACTGGTCTAAATCCACCTTTTAGACCTCCTTGAGCAGAGGTCCCAAATAGAGAAGAGGTATATACATTTTTTGTAGGATAAAATGTGACAGCATCTTATGTATCTATTGCTATATGAAGCTTAAAGGCGAGTTTTCAGGAAAAAATAATACGAAAAAGGTCTGCAGGCAACTGATCCATCACTAGAGGTTAATCTGCAACAAGGAACATTTTCAGGAGTGTTGGTGAGGCAGCAATTAACGTTGAAAAAGAGACACGAGAATCTCCAAAGGCTCTACAGCTCTGCTGCGGTTTTGCATAGACACTGGATACTGGCACATGGATAATTCTGTATACAATATAATCAGGTTAATAAGAATTCACTTGCCATTTGAATTCTTTAGCTAGTGTCTGTAGCGTCCTTTACTTGTAGTTAAGCCATCACGTCTATGAGTAAAATGGTTCTTCTGGAAAAAAAAAAAGACCTACAAGCAAGAAATCAGCAGGTATATTTTGTCTTCTGTCCTTCTGGTGTGTACAGAAGCATGTAAAACGTCTTATAAAACATTAACATTGTTCGTTTAACCTGAGTACATGGATGGGAAGGAAAAGGAGGAGCTTGGGTTTTTTTCATAACAGCAACAGCTTTTAAAGAGGCAGAATGAAACACTGATCCTATTAGAGTTAATTGAGGTCAACCTCATCAATTTTAAAGGATTCAAGATTTTAATGTCTTGCTAGTCAAGTCATTTCTTTCTGTGATCTCTACAGCAATCTTTTATTATGCATTTTTATATAAATACCCTCCCCAAATATTACATAATCTATTACACAGTTTTGTTGCTAAAGGTGACTTCTTTTTATTATGCAGCCTTGATACGTAGATTAGCTCCTCCTATTAGTATAGATATAGGGTTAGAGTCCTGCAGAAAAGCCAGAAACAAGAAACAATCACTGAGAGCTTCCAGCTTTTTAAAGACAGTCAACAAGCAATGGAGAGATCACTATCAGTGATGGGTGGACAACATCTTTGTGTTATAAAACTGAATGTTAGACTGTGCATAGACTTAGACCATTTTCTTCTATAAAAGTGGCAATTTATTCAGTACAATAAAATTCTGACCGAATAGTCTCCATAAAAGCAGAAAGACCTTCAAGACTAACATTTGATTAAGCAGCATAAATTCATTCCATGTATAAGGAGGAGTCTACAAGTAACTGGAATTTATTAATACATTAATTTGGTATTTTTTACTCCAAATTCAAAAGAATAACCTGGGAAAGCACCTAGAAAATATGTAAAAATTAAAGAAAAAAATGTTGAAGAAATTCTTCAATATTTTGAACAAACATTTCTTGTACTTATCAAGTTATATTTACTTGTGATAAGTCAAAGATCTTCATATGCCTGCATTTTTCCCTCAGAGTCTTCATACAATGAAGCTTTGTTCATCTTTCACTAATTAGGCAGATTTGTCCTTAGAATTTATCAAAGACCACATCCAATGTGATTCTAAGGGTAAACCTAGCAGATATATAATCTATGTTTACAATACATAGCATGAAAAAGTGAATGAGGACAACCTTTTGTTTTCTTCTGGAGCTGAGAGCCAATGAAAAGTACTGCACTAAATCATTTGAAAAGGAAAGAAACTGAGCAGTCCAAAACACTGCATGGCAAACAGCTTAGAATGAAAAATGCCATTACTCTGGAGTTGGAAAGGCAAATTTCCTGGAATCAGACTCACCAGCTGAGTCCCAGCTCAGCAGTGAATTTTTTGTAGTGTATTACTACAATATAAGCAAATGATAACTGCAGATATTCAGGTTTGTTTTGTGTACTTTATTCTGGTTTGTCGACTCATATCTGTACGCTTCCCTTATGGTCCCTGGCTTTTTCTTTGTCTCAGAAAACATGCCTTGAGTTGGCAGTCATTTTACTTTTCTCCCTCTTTACATACCGCCTGCATTTGAAGAGCCTTTGATGTCTGTGTGCAAAAGATAAATGTTGATCTCCTGCAACCTTGGGAGTAGCAAGCTTCAGTCAGAGAAACACTCTGCAGCACTCTCAACTAGGGGGAGGGAGGAGTTCTCCCAATACTAAACCAAAATTTGCTTTAAAAAAAAATCTCCCTTGTAAGTATACAAGTCTGTTTGGTACCTTCTTGTTCTCTTGTTGTCACATCTTAAAACGGAAATATTTTTATTTCCTACTATATGTAACATCAAGCACAATGCCAGCACTGCAAATATTTAATATCATTATTGTGATTCCTCTCAGTATGTAAACATCAGATAGCTTATGTTCTAAAATGAATGGATATGAAAATAATTTAATTTTATTATAGATGAAAGTCCTGAGAAAGGACTCTGAAATAAAGATTTCAATGTAAAGAATAAGTTCTATTGAAAGAATAGGTTAGTAGGCTTACTGTTTCATTAGCTGTGAGAAAAATCCTCTGGAGAACTTCCTCTAACAGTTAATCCTATTCATAGGCCCAAGCTGTAGGTTATTTTGGAATTTCTGCAATAACAGGTAAAAGGGAAATTTTACTTACTCCTCTAACAAATGTCTGTGTTATACAAACAGGAAAGTAAAGCAGAAAAAAAACCCAAACATGTTTAACTCTAAGTCTGCTACTCTTCATTGCTCTGCTCATTTCAGCTTTTTACTGCAGAAATTGATGCAACACAAAGTCTTTTCCAATACTAGAGGGAAAATCTGCAAAAACACAGACTCTTGTGCAAATCATTCCACTCCATCGGGAAAAAACCCAAACCTTCCTTTCTATCTTCTACTATAAGTATTATTAAGACAAATACTCTATAGGTATAGGTTAAAAGAAATATAGTATACAACTCTTTCAATGATTCCATCTACCTGTACATTTTATTTGCATAGGCTAGAACAGCTTATAAAATCTGTTTACAGATACATACGTACAAACACACACTCTAAGTTTTTTATGGATAATGACTCACAGAAATAAGGAGAAAAATAACCAGAAAGTCTGGATTTAGTCATTAATATTTAAATTCTGAAAGTAAACATTTTAATAGGAAAAAATAATACTTTTAATGTATTATATGGCAATACTTGTCACATGCTAAATACATATACATGCTATGTTTGCATTCTATACTATATACAAACATATACAAACACATGTACATGCACTGAGAATGTATATGTTATATTTAGAATAAAGAGATTGACAATAATCGGTCAAATCCATTGTCTTTTCCAATAGATTTAATGTGAGATCATAGTTAAGTTGAGCTGTGTTTATTTGGCTATCCCATTTAAAGGTATGCAGGAAACAAGTTTGTTAGTGTTCACATTGTGCAAAATACTAGATTCAGCAGAAAGGAGATTGTATACCAGGAATCTGAGTGACAAGGACTCAGTTCGCTATCCCAGCTGTGCTGATCTAGTATCTATCTACTGTCAACTGACTTGATCCCACTTTCCCTTTTCCCTTGCTTGCTCTCATATGTGTGCTCCATCACTTCTCTTGTAGTACTACCAGCATTAATCTAACCTTATGGTGAGCTGACCACAGTTAATATGATCAAACTACCTCTTGGACAAGAGGAAAATAAATTGCAGGAAGAAAGATTAAATGTCTGGACCACCTGGAGGACTTCAGAGGAGATGTAGCTTGTTAAAGATGGCATAAATGTTCAAGAAGTGGTTCTTTCCAGTGAAAGCAACTTGAGAAGTAAATTATGTCAAAAAGGCAGTCTCTGACAGAGAAATTGTTGTGTAAACTTCCAGCAAGCTATCTGGGAAGAGAAGGCAAAGATTTTACTAATTCTAAGGGAAATACCCAAAATGCAGGTTTTCATTCATTTTTGTCAACATCTTCCATATATCAATGTAACTATTCTTTTTCTGAGAAATAGCACCTCAAGGTGTGCTTTTGTATTCTGCCACATTCCCCAGTGTGTTCAGAAGTTATGTACTCTGTTACACCCACAGGAAAAGAAAGGAAGAAGCATCATCCCATGTCCAGCAAAGCTCTTCATCACACAGAAGGGCATTGAGGGAGTTATTTCTAACATTTGGGGTAAAATTAGCTGTAATCTTTATGTCTAACAGGGTTTTGATTCAGGTCTAAGCCAAGCAGTATCTGAACATCTACTGGTATGGTCTGTGAACAAATGCTTCGGCATAAAAATTGAATAAATTTTTTTTAACCCTGCATGGCAAAGCCCACATCTGTGACAGCATTATCTGTTTATTAGATATGCATATATAAATGCTTCTACGTATAACAGATGTAATCTATATCCATACATGCACATATACATAAATATTAAAAAAACCCCAACCTTATGTTCATCGTAATCAGACAAGAACACATCTGTTATGTACCCATACCACTCTTATGAAATGTATCTAAGTTGAGCCTTACTTTTTCTGGCACTGCCCACAAGATGCCTCAGTTGTGTCTAAGCCCAGCTTCAGTTGGATTGTGAGTTAGTGTGGATGGATAGTAGGGAGAAAAGGCTGAGAACATGCGCTTAGTTTAAGATGACACTGACAATTTTGTCTTCTGAGTCAGATATAAAAATATCTGGGAATCGTTTTACTGTAATTGCCCAAGTGTTTGGTAGCATGAAGAATTAAGCATTTTTGCAAAACGCCTGAAAACTTTGATCAGCAGCTGCAAAGAGAATTTTTGAACCTAACTAAAGATGGATCTAAGATTCAAAAGGAGTAGATTTGACCATTATTTATATTTTAAAAACATTTCAATTTCTCAGGTGCTGAAGACTCACTGAAATGCTAATCATGAAAATGGTATCTCATATGTTATTAGTTCTATTTTTTTTATTAAACACTACTTAATAACTTGCCTAATATTTTAATATTTGTTATTGCAAAAGTTATAAGTTTGGTCCTGTTTAACTCTAGCTACAAGAGTGAGCCTTTTCTATTTTCCTGTGTTCAAAAACACCAGGAAATGTGGGGGCAAATCTAATCTCTAGTGTTGTATAGTTTTATCTTCTGTATTTCTCTAGCTACAGAATTTAATTTTTTTTTTTTCCTCCTGTGTAGATCCTACTATCTAAATTAACTCTTCCAGAACAGCTTTTTGTCTTGATGTGAAAATGTCACAAAATGGACAATCCAATATTTCTCTTGATAGAGTGTTCCAACTTCAAACTGCTTTTTACAAATATTTCTCAGGAGGCAACATGAGATCCTCCAATTTTAACAAAATGTACACCTAACATGAAAACAAGGTAGTAAAAGTAATTTCAGTTGGTTTGTAAATGATGTGTCACTAAAGTCAATTAAAGGACCCAGGTCTTTTTGTTTACCTATGCCAAAAAAGCTGTATAAATGGCAATTGTAGGCCTTTGTTTACTTAGTGGAGGGTCTACTTTTAGATACAATCCAGCAAAATCCAAGGATCATACAAAATCTCAACTGAGTTTTTTCAGATTTCTATGGGTTTAATGGAAAAAAAATCTGTACAACCTTATAAACACCTAAATTAATGGAAGCGTTAAGAAATACTTCACATTGAAAAGGCTGCAGACATCAGAGATACATGAACAAAACACCATAGGAAAGGAAGGAAACAATGAAATCCAGCCTGAAAATCTCATATATTTGTGAATTCTGAATGTTTTCTTACACTTACCAGAAGGAAATCTTTTGAAAAAGGTAAAATATTGCAGAAAACTTAAGGGCAATTTTAGCAACAAATTATTGCTGCTTTACATCATGGAAAGGGGGATAAGGATCCCTTTCTGTATAGCACTGGATTACACATCTGCAATGTGATGCAGAGTTTTGGGCACCTCAACACAAGAAACTTGTCAAGAATAAGAGGAAATGATCAAATGACTAGAAGGTTTGATTTATTAGTTTTCTAAGCAGATATACAGTAAATATAGCAGTATGAATATCTTATAACTGCTACAGAACACTCATAAATCTTACAAGGTTGCTGCAGAGGAATAAAGATTGATAACCACTTGAAAGGGGTAAACTCTTTGCTCATACCACTTAGATCGATGTTGTTTTCAGGGTAAGATACTCCACAGCAAGCAGAGGAGGCAGAATCAATATTTACATTCATGAAAGAATTGTTTTTAATTGCCATTCTATACAGAATGGGAAAAAAAATGACAAAAACTAGACATCAGAACAGAAAAAATCAACTGATGATCTATGACAATTAAAATAAACACCCAGATATAACAAGTGAAAAAAACCCTACAAATTGACTAAAGGTGGCCTTCCCAGAATGAAAAGCTGTATCCTTCACTATTCTGGTTCTATAGTTTAAGGCATGTACTGAATCCTGCTCCCAGATTCTCCTTCCTCCACTTTCCTCTTCTTATACCCATTCATAGTGTTTTTGCAAGGTCATGGTCCCAATCCATTGCTACAACTTGTTTCTTTCTGTACACTCAACCTGCAGTTTATCCCCTTCTTTGAAAATATACAGGATACTATTTTTTCTCCTCTTTGTAGCTAACCACAGCTGCCACAAGAAGTCTGATTTTATTCACAGATAGACAATGTTTATAGTCAAAGTGCTTTTATTTGTTGTCAGACTAGTCAATATGTTTCATCTGAAGTATTAGGTGGATACAAAAATGTGTATAAAATATTAATGATCTCACTGTTGTGTACTCATTATTTCAATTAAAAAAATGAGGCATAAAATCAAATATAATGAGGCCATTAGAGAAAAAGAAACAAGGTAATCAATTTCTAATATATAACACCACTACAATGTTATTAGCTATAACTTAAACAAAGTAATCTGCTTTTGTTAGATATGCAAAATGCAAATGAGGCATTTTAGTAGTGCTCCCATCTCTTATGGAAGTCACAGCAGTGATGCTAATGAGGAGATGATAAGGTTAACAAACATTTTCTTTTATTATAGTGTTAATTTCTTAATGCTATAAAATTTGGGGTTGACAGCTTCCTTTGCAAACTTGAAAATATCACTTCAGATAAAACTAAGCTTTTCCTTTCATGGACACAAGCAGAAAAGTATTTATAAACACCTGTGACTTGTATTTCTCCGGATGCAGCCATGCAATATCATAACTACATTGTGGCTCTGTATGTATGATAAATCAAATAACTGGAACAATGATCAGGTTTTTTAAACTTTTCTGATATATTCATCATTGCTTGAGAGGTAAATCTCTAAAACTAAACATTCAACTGTAAATTCCCACAAGCATATTTGTGTCGCTAATTTATCCTCTGAGTTGCATTTTAGGTCATATTTTTCCCTCTGAGGATAAAAAATACTGTATACTGTTATCTACAGTTAGGCTTGAATGACAACATTTGCAGAATTGAAACTTCAGCAAAAATTAGTTAATAGAACAACACGTAAAATACACTGAAATTAGTACAAGGAGAAAAACCCGGTAAGGAAGCCTTTGCATCAAATCTTCTTAGTATTTTGTTTGGTTTTGGTTTTTTTTTAGACAACTAAACTCTCATCATTATCATGGCCCAACAAGAAAATAAAATAAAGTAAAATAGAATACATCACCTTTATAAATTTTAATGATAAATCCTGGGAATTCTTAAAACTTTCAGGAGATTTTTAAAAGTGTTGCACAGGCAAAAATGGATAAAAATAATAGAAGGGTCATTTTGTCCCTGAACACTTGTCAGTGAGAAAAGACAGCACTATGCCCTAAAGAGCCGACAGCGCATATTTAGTCTACATTGGGCTGCTGTTGTGCCTTACTCAGGAAATAAGTTGCAAAGGAAATTCTATAGAAAAGTTTGATATTTCTATTCCATTTTTAAACAGAAGGTATTTCAAAGGATTTAATGCACTTTGAATGAATATTCAAGAACATGTATGGGCTTTCTAAGTTGGAGAAATATTAATTCGATGGGTGGACTGTTCAGTGGATAAAGAACTGGCTGGATGGTCACATCCAGAGAGTGATGGTCAATGGCTCCATGTCCAGACGGAAAAAGGTGACAAGTGCTATCTCTCAGGGGCCTGTACTGTGACCAATGTTGTTTAATGACAATGACAATGGTACTGAGTGCACCCTCAGCAAGTTTGCTGATGAAACCTATCTGGGTGGTACAGCTGATATGCCAGAGGGACAGGATGCCATCCAGAGGGACCTGGACAGACTAGAAAGGTGAGCCCAGGGGAACCTCATGTGGTTCAACAAGGCCAAGTGCAGGGTCCTGCACCTAGGCCAGTGCAACCAGCATTATCAATATAGGCTGAGAAAGGACATGCTAGAGAGCAGTTCAGTGAAAACAGACTTGGGGATACTAGTAGATGAAAAGCTGGACATGAACCACCAATGCACAATAGCAGCCCAGAAGGCCAATTACATCCTGAGCTGCATCAAAAGAAGTGCAGCCAGCAGATCGAGCGAGGTGATTCTGCCCCTCTACTCTGCCCTGGTGAAACCTCACCTGGAGTACTGCATCCAGCTCTGGAGCCCCCAGCACAAGAAGGACATGGACCTGTTGGAGTGTGTCCAGAGGATAGCCATGAAAATGATTAAAGGGCTGGAGCACCTCTCCTATGAAGACAGGCTGAGAGAGTTGGGGCTGTTCAGCCTGG
>JAVSBS010021921.1:26717-67912 GCA_033124195.1 Coracias cyanogaster
CTGTAAAATGGAGGTGGCTAATCAGCTTAACTAATTTAGACTTCTATGGAGGTGAAAATATTATGTTCCTTTAGTTGTTTCAATTAATTAGAAAAAAGTCAAAATTAATATGTCATCCTTGAACATGCAGAAAGAGGCCTAGTAGTACTGTTGAAACAATCAAGAAATGCTTTTGCAATGTAGTTTGGCAGCACAAAGTCTATAGCTTCTTTAATAGCATTCAATCTACAGAAGGTATTTCATCTACGTAGGACAAAAAAATACAACTACACCTGCAGCAGCTCTGGACATCTCATTACAGAGAGACAGTGACAGATTGGAAGAAATCCAGGGTAGCAAAACATAAGTGATAATTCACTTGCAAGACAGACTTATGGAAATATTAGATGGGCTAAATACATACCAGTTAAGCCAAAGAATAAGTAAATGGAGACAGAATTCCACTGCTATTTGAATAATGCAGACAGAGGAGGTGGAGATAGGCATTGTTTGGTTGGTCTTAACCTTGATATAAAGAGATTTCACTGGGTTCATAGCAACAAAGGAAGGATTTAGGACAATGCCAGGAAAAAGTCCTCAGCTGTCTCACTCAAAATACTGGTCTGTACTGTGTATACCATTTCTAGTTACAGATATGACTACAGAAAAATGCTCTCCAAACTAACCAACCACCCAACCAACAAACCCTCTCCATCCATCAAAGAATACACCACAACACAAAAACAAAACAAAGAACTGCCTAAGTACACCTACTTAGCTGCACAAAGGGGGCAATTTCTTGCTCATGCAAAGAGCTTCTAGCAGGTAAGGTTTTGTCATAGTTCTTGCCTTAACAGACTGCTTTAAGTTATGAGCATAGTCAAGACATAGTAGTGATCCTATCTTCCACTGGCTGAACAAAGTTCATATCTCAGGAATAACTGACAATAAAATGACAAATAAGTTACTTGGGGATACTAGGGGATGAAAAGCTGGACATGAGCCACCAATGTGCAGTTGCAGCGCGGAAGGCCAATTGCATCCTGAGCTGAATCAAAAGAAGTGTGGCCAGCAGATCGAGAGAGGTAGTTCTGCCCCTCTACTCTGCCCTGGTGAGAACTCATCTGGAGTATTGCGTCCAGTTCTGGAGCCCCCAACACAAGAATGATGTGGATCTGTTGGAGTGTGTCCAGAGGAGAGCCACAAAAATGATCAGAGGGCTGGAGCACCTCTCTTATGAAGACAGGCTGAGAGAGTTGGGGCTGTTCAGCCTGGAGAAGAGAAGGCTCCAGCGGAACATTAGAGTGACCTTCCAGTACCTGAAACGGACTTATAGAAAACAGGAGGAGGTTCTGTTCACAAGGGTTTGTAGTGGTAGGATGAAGGGTAATGGTTTTAAGCTAGAAAAGGGTAGATTTGAGTTGGACATTAGGAAGAAGTTCTTTAATATGAGGGTGGTTGAGCACAGGAACAAGTTGCCAAAACCCAGAGAGGTTTTGGAGGCCCCGTCCCTGGAGACACTCGAGGTCAGGCTTGATGTGGCTCTGAGCAATGTGACCTAGCTAGAGATGTCCCTGCTTATTGTAGGTGGGTGGGACTAGATGGCCTTTAGAGGTGTCTTCCAACTAAACACATTCTATGATTCTATGCACAACTGAACCAAAAAACAGGGCACTACCTAATCCCGTTTCAAATCTTCACACGTTCTATGTGTGGGAAACTGACACTATGAGAAATTAAATATTATATATAGCTTAATGACATCTACTATTTTTTCCAAGTCAGGCTTACTGAAAACAAATTGGTAGCTTACAAAGTTTGCTATGTCAGCTCAAAACCTCTTGAAACAAGTTACCCTAAAGATCGTTAAAGTAACAGGTGGTACAAAGTATATCTGGAAACCAATTTTAATTTCAAATAAGCTTTTATCAGCTCATACTTGGCAATAACCGTCTGGAAGTATATAATCCGTGATACTAACTAGTTTTAAAACAAAGTCTGCATTCTGCTTTTATTTGAGCTTGGTAATCAAAGGGGCAATTAAATGTTTAGTTTTGGTATTACAGCTTTCTTCTGGGATCTTAAGAAGTATTTAAGGTGTCTTATACCCTCTTCAATACTTCAGCTATATTTTATTTTTTAAAATATATACTTCAGAATAGTTTTATAGCCAATTCTCAGAAATGTGTTCTGGAAAATGAAGCCTTGGGTTTGTGGGCTAAAAAAAAAAAAAAAATTATCTATTTAAATTTACCTTTTTCCTTTTTTTCTTTCTACCTTATTTCAAGGCCACCCATGGTACTCCTTTGCGCCCATTGCTGCAACTTCGTACACAAAGTCACCAACCACAAGTCAGTCAGGGCTTCTGTTGACTGATGCTGATAACATTATTCTACACTTTTTGACCTCTGGGTTAGTCTACTGAAAAGCTTTATTTTATTACCTGTTTCTTAAAATGCTCTCTGAGTTCTTACTAACACAAAAAGCTGTTGAAAGCATTTTAAGCCACACTAATCAGCCTCAGTTTAATCTGATATTCTTTGGGAAGTTAGATCAATACTTATTGTCAAACATTTATTAGATTTTGTAAGTGCAATAGTTTCCAGCATACTCTGGAATATACATTTGTATGACTGGCTGACCCTAGATTTGCCTATTCACAGGTAAAGATTTGGTTTGTTCTATACTACAAAACAGTATTGCTCATCTACTTTTAATTTATGTCTCACTTCCATACTAGTTGGAAATTCATTCGTTAACTGTGTTCAATGCTCATTCAATAAACTTGAAAAAAAAAAAAAAGGAAAACAAAAATCTGAAGTCCATTTTCTTCCTTTTTTCTTTTCTTTTGTTAACTCTGGTTAACCCTAGTTCACACTGGCAGATTGATTTTGACCATGACATTTCTTCACAAAATAGAGACAATATGAGTTTGCATTAAACATATTACAGAAGAATGGTTAGTATTTTGCTGGCAGAAGAGCACATTTGCTCTGCTTTCCCAGTGCAACCAGTCAGATGAATCTGTTCCTTGGTCTTAGCTTAGCACAGTGTTTGTAATAGCCCCATTACTAAAGCACCACAGAACCCATCCATTGGTGGGGTCGCAGGAGTTAATAAGCACAATGCAAATGAATACTGCTGGTCTAGGCACTTCACATGAGACATAAGACTCTCAGATAGAAGTTATTGAGAGAAATCCTAAGCTTTTGTCTTTTCTTTCACTCTTTCTTTCATTCTCTCTCTCTTTTAGCAGAAAGCATGAAGGTATTTGAAAAAAAAACACTGCTTGACAATTAAATACTGAACAGGTAGACACTTGAACTTATATTTACCACAGAATGACAAAAAAAGAAAAAAAGAGAGAGAAAAAAAACCCTGTCTCTTTAAAAAGGTCTGTCTCCTAAAACAGGTTGTAAGGTCACTAGTAAGGCAACATAAAACCAATTACCATTGCCTTACACCTAAAATTCCAATGAAAAGAACTTTAATGTTATAGCCTGTTGACTTTCATATTTCTTAAATTAGAAAAATATACAATAATGCATGTCAAACATTCAGCAATGCTTCTCACTCTGGACGTGATTAAAAAGGAGTAATATCTACAGAGAAATGAAATATTCCTCTACTTTATTAAAACTAAACACTTCAGCAAGCCATAGCCTACATATTACATGGAAATCTACAAAATTCCAGTAACATGAAATTTTTGTGACTAATCCAATAATGAGACAGCACAGTCAAACATGACCTTGGAAATAGCCAAAAAAGGGAAAATATGTTCAAAGAGAGCAGATGTATATTTTTAAAATAACAGCTACAAAGCTGGATACATTCAAACAATAATGACTTTATAAGAAAACAGAGCGAGGGATTTAGGAGTGGGATCACAATCTAGACTTAGAATGCAACAGAACATAGTTCAAGAATAAACATTAGTTTCTTGACCAAGAAAATCACCAGAGATAAAGATTAACACATTAAATTTAAGTAATAAATCTGAATGAACACGAACACTGAAGAAAATCCCTGGATTATTTTGTGTAAGAATGATTGTTTCATAATTTTAAAACAAATACTTTTGTTTTACAACTTGACTTAAAAGTCTTTTTTAAAAGATGCCATTATTTTCGTTAAATAGACCCAAACAGTTCTATCTTTTATGCACCTTAAACGTTTTTTGCATCCTATTGACGATAGCATTATTTCTTTTTGACAGATTGAAAAACACCACTGTCTATCTGGGAGAATTATCAGTAACATGTTCAACCTCATTTGATGAGCATCTGACATACAATTACTCAAGATTTCCATTATGTCCATTTTATTGAGAGTGCCAATTGCTGTCTCCACTAATGACTAAGTCAATCGACCTCAAAAGACTTATCCAAGTCATGCACATTGTGGGTCTCCTGTAGTTTTTCTGGAAGACGTATAAAGCACAATTTATCTCTTGAAATGAAACTAAAATGTGTTATGAATCATAACGTTCAACTAATAGCATTATTTAGTCTTACCTTTTCACAGATTTCCAGTGGAAGAATATTTCATTTTCTACATCTATCTAGCCTTGCTCCTCCCCATTATATGCACACAGACACACACACACACACAAATGCTCATTACAGCCAAAACAGTGATGACATACTCTGAATGTTGCAATATCAATCAGTACACAATATCTTAATTTTCACAGTATGTTGACACCTCTATTGTTATGATTAATTTTGTTTGACGAACTAGGCAAATACCTTTAACTTTATTGCAACCATTTTATTTTTTCTTACTGTTAAAGAAAAGCAGCTTCATTCTGCTTCATTTTTCTAGGTCAGGGGGCAGGGAAGCATTTTGCAGAACTCCCTTTCATGTGAACCAAACTTTTGACATCTTCTGTTACCCTGCATTTCTGTTCATATTTTGTCACAAATGTCCCTTCAGTTTGAGGTGAATGAACAGTTCCATTTGGGCTAGAATATTTTTTCAGAATACTAATGACATTGTCTAAAAGCAAAGATACATGTTTATGCAGAATGGAAGCTCTGAGGATAAACATGTAGTTGAGCAATTTCAATTGCATGTATGATACAAGATAAGTATCTCCCCTTTACATGGTCATTTAAGTTCAAAATGCACTGTTCAGCTAAATGTCCAAGAAGAAAGAGGTTCCTGGTATATTTACACCTTGTATTTTCACAGAAACTATTATTTCATACGGTCTTGAGAGCTCAAGTTCTTCAAGTCTGCAAATTAAGAGGAGGACCTGGAAAAGAAGGAATCACTGCCCTAAACAGTCTCCTTTTTCACAGAAGGTTTCCTCACATTAGATGTGCATACATCTAAATTATGGCTCCATCTCTGTAGCACCTTGTCATATTGTTTTTGTTTAGCAAAATCTCCACTTGCATTATAGATGCCTGAAAAATACATAGTACATGTTCTTCAGACTTACAGTCTAAAACTCATATGGAGAAGACAAGACATTAGGAGAAACTTTAAGGAAAGAATCATTTGGAGTATCTGTCTCATGACTTAAATTAAGTAGCTCCATAGTATCATGGGATTGCTAGAATTAATAACAACAGAGACAAAGCACAACTATTCAGGGATTGGGGCTCAAGCCTTGATCCAACAACAATGTAAAAGAAAGGCATAGAAATTAGCGTATGAAAGAGAATTTTTAAAAAATATGATACAATATTGCTCTACAGAAAAGATAGGGGTTGTTCCTACCATTTCTTGTAAATCTTAAAATTTTCTTTTATTATCTACTCCATATTTCTGTTCTAACATTTTTGTCTGTTGTCCTTCAGCCATTTAAGGAACTATCAATAAAGATTTTTTTTTTGGTGGCTATTTCTTTTTTCAATTCCTCCCTAGCCATTACTATACCTTAAGATTTCATTGAACTGTTCTGTTAAGAAGCTGGAACGCTATCATTCAAATTGGCTCTACTTGGAATACTCAAACCATATATTTCAGCAAATGTGAAATTTCCTGAGCCAAATTTGGCTTGGCTATACCCAAGTGATCTTGCAAGCATGCAGACTATACGGTTCTTTAAAACGTGTGCTGTAAATAAATAAATGAAACCTCTTTTAGATGTTTTTGTTGAAAAGGTTTCTGCATATATCACACACAGAACTATTGTTTCATTTTTCTAGTCTTGTCCTCTTTCCACAGATAAAATTCCACAATTAAATAAATTAAAATTTCCACAAATAAAAAGGAAAATTATCCTTTTTTCATTTTTCTCTCCATCTTCTCTATTATTCCAAATTAATCCATTTTTTGTTTGCTTGTTTATATCAACTTTGCTGTCTTGTCTTAGAGGGAAACCGTATGTTTTTTATATCTTTCAATATCTTTATTTTTTAAATCACTCTAATAAGTTGTTTTTTCACTTCAGGCTAACACCTGCAATATGCTAAACAACATATATCCATCTGAAAAGAGATTGCCAAAGAAAACCATATGGTGTTCATTAATGTGAACTGATGGAAGGTGCCATGTTTCTACACCATACCAAGAATTCATATATGTACACATTCACTGAAGGAAAGTCACTATGTCAATAACCTAATAAGTTAGGATTAAAAAAACCCCTTTTAGTCCAAATACTCATTGAGTGGTTTACAATCTGTACACCTCACACAACGGAACACTTTCCTTAGTTGTAACGCTGTCTACTATTTTCTAGGATGAAAACTGCTTATATTCCATACCGGAAGTAAAATGATATAATCAGATTTTTTTTAAAAAAAAGAAGTCTTACAACAAATAAATAACAATAAAGATGAGAAATTGTTACTTAATTTTAAAGGAACTAATAGATTAAGCATATGTATTTGCTTCACTGAACCAGGGTCTGTTGTGCTCAGCACTAAAGAAAACAATTTTTCTTGCAAGCCATTGTGTGCTTACACAGGTTCCCATCACAGCTAACTACATCACAGCTCTGAGCAGTGATACTGAAAGTTCAGACTGGTCCTATTTTAAATTCCGTCTTGCCTTCTTTAAGCATCTGTGTTCCTCCCAGTTGTAGCAGCTGTTTTTTTCTCCCAGCTCTGTAATGCCTGTTGACTATCTTACACTAATTCAAAGGAATATAGGTCTGTAGTCTTCACACTTTTTTTTAAAAAAAACTTGCTTACCTGTCTTCAGAGCAAGAAAATTAATGAATACTCCAGTAAGAACTGGTCTAAAGTAAATTATTCTGTAAAATCAAGACTTCAGACAATGAATGCTTAAAAAAGTCATACCAGGAAAACTGCAGAAAAATAAATATTTATAAACAAATAATCATTATATATATGAATGCCAAAATATCTATCAAGTTTATATAGCAGACACATACATTTTTATATGAATATATCTTTTTTGTCAAGTTCTAGATAAGAAATATGCTTTTGTTTCATTATATAGAATATATAATTTTACATTATATATCAATACAACATATTAAATAAATATATATTCTATTAATAATATCATTATATGCAATAATCTTGTCCTTTATTCCTATCCTGAAGATGTAATCTCTCATTGGAAAGACTGTAAGTAATCCAATTGTAACATTGGATTTGCAACTGCACAAGTGCTAAAGGCCTGAAGTGAGAAGGAACTCTTCTTTAGGTAATAAAATACAGAAAGGTGAAAGGAACTCTTAGAGAATAAATTAAATAGTTGAGAATTAGAAACAACAGCAGTACAGATATGTTTCTAATTAGAGGAGTCATTGGACTTCTCAATCAGAAGATAGTAGCTCTTTTTCTTAAAAAGGGATTTGGCTGTATCTTGTGTTTGTCTTTGAGAATGCAAATTAGTAGTAAGAGTCTGTATAAACTGACCAGCCTAGGTGAAGAGCAATTACTATCAAAAGGTAACTCTCTTTACTCTGTTACCTTCCTGCTGACACAAATGGGCACATCAGCCCTGGGAGCAGATCCTGCCCAGCACCTACCTTGTGCCTCAGGACAGTGACCAGCTGTTTTTCCTCAGAGAGAAAAGCAATTGGAGCAGCAGATCCTTTCCTGCCTTGTTAGAGGGAAAACACAAGTGGAAGATGAGAGACTGCATCTCTGAGCCCAGATAGATGCATACAACACATGGCTAAATCTAAATCTAGCTAAAAAAATTATATGTATAATACACATACATTAGGGGTAGGAAAGAAGTAAATATTAACCAATAAAGTGCTCTAAAGAGGAAGATAACTCCACTATGAAGAGATCTAAATATAAGGTGAAGTATTCACATTGCCTGCATTTGGAGCCTCTGCTTCCTCTGTTGTAAATGCAACAAGGTAAAAACTGATTTAGAGCTCATCCTACACTATTAAAAATTTAACTTAAAATGCTTCAGGAACATCTTCTGCAGAATGAAACCTCTGGACCTCGTATGCTAGATGAACACCTAAAGGCAGATATACTTAGTGTGGTTGAAAACTAAACCTTTGTCATTTCTTTTGAGAGTAGCATAAGTATCAGAAATGAAAGTTTAAAATTAAAAAAGGCTTGACTGTAGGTTCAAGTCATATCTTTTTTCAAGGGTATGAAGAAACCTATTTGATTCTGAACCTGGCTGATTACTTTAAAAAAAACCACAATTTGTAATCATCTGATACTAAACTTACGGAATGTATTTATTTTCTTTTTAAACATAAATTAAAAATTTCCATAACCAGCTGTATGGCTACAAGTCATGTATTAATGCTGTTTTTACTATTGTTTTCCCCTGATATATATCAGATTGATTGACTTCAGCTGAGCATCATAACCCTTACATTTTTGTCTTGTGTGCAATAAAGACAACAGTGTTCTTTTTAAATAAAGAAGCTTGGGAGCAACACTGAAATCCAAAGTGTGGAAAATTTGAAGGGGATACAGAATGATGTGTTTACTCTAGGTAAACAGCTTTTGAATTAGAAAAATCTGAGAGGAGGGAGGAAATGCTTCCTGCATCTGTGGTAGATGTTTACAGTCATAATACATTTTACTTTAAACCATATGCCATGGGGAATTTGAGAGACTTGCCAATTTTCTACACCAGATCTGCATCTATTGAGGAATAGCATGCTTCTTCAGCTTCTTTTGTATAGTACATTGCACAAACTTATCTGAAAGCACTTCACAAGCCAGCCCAACAAATAGCTAGATATAAAAGGAAAGCATGACAGTGAATAGATACTGATGAAGGTTAAAGGGAAAAGTTTTCAAGGGAACTCTAAAGTTGACAGATAGCCCTTAGTTTCATGGGTTTCTATTACATAACACTGATTTTAGAGAGGGGAACTACATTTTTATTTTTATTTTTAAATTACATCTTATATAAGGAAAAGTGTAGAAACATTTATGGCCTGATTCTATTTGAAGTTATGGTTAAAGGTAAATTAATTTAATATGTATGTAACTCCACCATTAACATAAATAGTACCATTTCTAACAAGAGCTGGCAGTAGCAATCAGCTTTGCACAGATTTTTCATTTTGTTTGTAGCTTTTTATTTAATAAAATAACAGGAAACAGCTTTGTAGGTTCAGTGTTTATTATTTTTGTGTATTTTACTTGAAATGGGAAATGCAAGTAGTTGTGAAATGGAATGATATCTTGTCTACAAGTCCCAGGGTAACTCTGTAGACTTTGTTAAATGCTAAATTATAGTTCCTTCCATTTCTAATCCTCCTAACACATATCTCACAAAGTAAAAAACAAGCAAAAGTAAATAAATAAAATAGCAAGCCTCGGTATATCATACTGGGTTAACTGTTTCTGTTTGATTTCTTTTTCTTATATTAGCCTGCAAGTACTTTTTACATATGGTGGAGCAGTTGTATAACACTTCATATTTCTACTGCCCCCAAAATTGATTTTCCTCTCCTATTTCTTTGTGCCTGCAGTGTACTACTGCCATCAGTTTTATACACAATATCCTCAACAAAGTTAAAAATACACTTAAGTATAAGTCTTCCAGAGTTTAGCATCTTGGCCACTTCTGATGGACTGTAATAAAGGTGGCAAAATAATGCACCTCTGAAGCAGATGGACACCTTTCTGCCATATTTAACATGGTCCAAATAAATACATATTTTTAATAAAGAGAAAGTCGTCTTTAGATTTCTAAGGAAGGCCTACTTCAAGGCAAATATTCAGCCTTTGTAATGTATGCTTTCTTTAGCTAGGTAATGATTTATCCTTTCCCAGTATAAATAGAACATTACCCTCTTTTTTGGATTAGTGGAACATTATATGGTGTTTCTTTGGGACATTGGTAATCTAGGAACACCTAGCTCTTTCAGCTGTGTATGTAACATAGTGCTTTCTAAAAGTTTTAGCTTTCTGATTTGTTCTGTTTCTGATCCCTTCTGCTTTTTTTTTTGTTGGTCTGTTTGCTTGCTTGTTTCTTAATGTCTTCCCATCAAAACTGGACACACTAGTCCAAGCCAAAGTCTTACCAGTGCCAAGTCCAAAGCAACTTTTAGGCAGTGATATACAGTAGTCAATAGTGTCAGAAGGAGGGAAGCTGGCATAAAAAAACAGGTTGCTTTGAAAAAGAGAAGATTAAAGAAGCAGTTCTTATTCAATAGCATTAGAGTGCGTTCCAGAAACTAAGAATTTTGTCAACTTTTCTTTTATTTGAAAGGACGTGATAAGTGTTTGAAATGTGAACAGAATTTTATATGGTTGGAGAAGATAGGGCTGGGGTTTAGAACAGCTGGGGTAGAATTTTAAAATTTCATTTCGACAATCTGTTACAGAATCCTTGTATTAGATCTAAGAGAAGATGGACTTCATTTCCTTATCTAATATTGGAATTAGTGGGGAAAAACTTCAAGGATAAAAACACAAACCTGAAGTGAGCATAACCCCCAAATTCCTAGTCAAACAGAAGGCTAAACAATAAAATGTTTTTTTCCCAGAATGGGAAGTATAATTGTAAAAAAAGAAAAATCAGATTAATCTAAACAGCTAATTTACTATGCAAAAAGACCATTTGTGTAGATTAAGTCTTCATTTAGATAGACTCAGATCTTCGTCAATGCATCAAAGAAAGGGGAAAGAAACAGGTAAGCAATTATTCCATGCACCTGGACCACTTTTCATATCTCTACGAGCAACTATAAATTAATACATCTAATCTGCTCATAGATGGAAAGGGACAGTTGGTAGTATTTCAGTGTCACAGTACTCCTTCAGCTCCCTAAAAATTGCCCCATCACTGTTTCCTCAGGAAGGAAATGTCGCATTGTGCGTAGGCCAGCATGTGTACATTTTGGGAAGGAAACAAAGAAAGAACTGCAGCGACAAAAAAAATTGATATGACGATAGGTATGGATAGATTCTTTTTTTATAGTAAATCGTGAAAACATCACCTAAGTTTTGAGAAGCTTTAAACCTGCAGCTGCCTCAAACAAGCAAAAAGGCAGTAGTTTATAAAAGAAGTATCCTGTCAAATGATTTTTATTTAACTGTAAGTTAATCTTCTAATGGAAGTAGTAGCTGTCCCATCATCTGAGGTATTTTGAGCAAGACTTAGTAAAAATATAGTGGATAGGCTAAATAATCTTGACTATAGATCATGGACTAAAATACTTAACATGGTTTTTCTTAGATCTAGATTCCAAGATTTAATTCTGCCGGTACAGTTTTAAAGGCCGCATGCATTAATTTTCCACATCTTATGCAGGCAAACTTTTTGTGTCCACGTAAGCTTATTTCAAAACATGCAAAACCCAGTAGTACTTATCCAGCTTATTTTGTTGCACATTCCGTGATTTTATATTGAAAGCACACGGACCAGACATGAATATTTGAAACAATTTTTCAGACATAAATATGCACGTGCAACGCTAGACTTAGGATAACACATCTAACTTTAGTCCATAAGCTGCATGTTTTATATAAACATAAGTTATTTACAGTACTTGTTACCTCTATGTTATGCATTTTTGTAGTTTGCTATAGACAGTATCTGCATCCAGAAGTTAAAAAAAATAAAGCAAAGCAAAACAAATCCCAACCAACAAATCATTACGTAAAGAATGGATTCTACCTATATTATACTATTAAATAGGGACTGAGTGCACATCAAAAAACAGCTACCATGCACACTCCACCATTTAAGTAGATGCATACTGTGTGGATAAATTATTAGGGTAAAATGGAGTTCTATGCTGTAGGGGTGAGAGAACATCTGCATCGAATTGTTTCATCAGCACAAATCTTGTTGACTTCTTAAAAAAGTGTGTTTGGATTCCCAAAGCAGAAACATCCATCTTTCCCCATTTTTATTTCTTAACATCCAAATTGCATACAGAACCTACTTACTCAAATCAAGGTAGCCATCTGGTTTATAAATATATAAAACGTTTACATCAAAGAAGGTTGAGAGCTAAGGTGGTACTTTATCTGCACCCTTTCTTCTAAAATAATTATACTCAAGAACTAGCTTCAAGCTAGTATGAGTATCAGATATTTCCATGGGTTAAAACCCACCACCATAGACTTTTTAAAAATTTTAAGATCTGTATATTTGTCATGAGTGGTGGGGTTCTTGGGGGTTTTGGTTTAGGTTTAGTCTTAAGTTTTGTGTGGTTGTGATATAACTTTCCCATGAAACGAAAATTCACTTCCGTGTGGATACCTGATACAAAGTCATTCCTTAAACTCTCCAAACAAGGATTATTATTAGGGACACAAGGACTTTGTGTTGGTTTGTCATTAGATTTTACCCAATATAATGTACTGGTAAGTGTTCTATGAAAGCACTTTCCGAATACCATAATTTAATTCAATATTGGAATAAGGACCATAGGGTAAACTGGATGCACTAGAAAGCTAGCTGGCTGTCACCTGCCTAACATACTATTTGCAACCAGGTCTTTTTGCACAATAGTTCTCTTAAAAAGAAAAGGCTACTTTAATTTTAGAAACACACAATCCACTTACTGGGAGAAAACAGCTTTCTCCCTGGTAGTATAGACACTAATTGCCTATGGTGCCTACAGGGAAACTTGCTGAGAACAATTCAGATCACCTAAGAGGTACACTGTCCTGGTCTTGGTTTAGAGCTGTGTATGTTTAGTTTCTTCCTACCTTTCCCTCATGATTATTTTTACTTGGATCATATTCTTCTCTCTGAGTGTTTTTCATGAAGTAAAAGGTTATGTCAGGCTTTCCAAACCATGTTCACTCATGTGTTTGTTGAAACTTTTAAAGAACTCAGCTTTTTGAAGACTAACTACCCTTTACCAATGGCCAATTAAATGCTTAAATGTATTATATGGTATAACTATATAACATAATATTTTACATACAGATTAAATGATACATAGTTTATCGATATCTTTTATAAAACATTTAACTACCATAGAAATGCTAGTACTTGACAGTCTATAGCTCTTCTCCAGCCCTGAAGCTTTTTAAAAAATTGGTGCTTTTATAGGTGACCAAAGACTGCTTATACATGGGCTATAATGTAGAAGAGCTAGAAGTGTAGAACTAATTACTATATAAACATCTAAAAGAAACTGAGCGATGAGTGTAGCAAAATAGCAATGAGTAGAGCAAAGAAACAAGGCTTTGTCAGATAAATCAAGAGTTGGGGCTATTAGCATGTATTTTTTGGTAAATTTAGATATTTCAAAATTCATACTGTGACTATGAAAGGCCGTAACATCTACATTTTGTTAGCATGAATTCTTGAAACGTCTGGTTTTATATACTGCAAGTGACTCTGGAAATGTGGCTAAGACATAGGAGGAACTGTCACCCTAGCAGCAAGACCTTTTTCCTGTCCTTTAATAAGAACCTGCAGTCCTTTTTCCTGTCCTGAAGTCGGTAAGAATGTGCAGTCCTTGAGTTACATTGTTCGCAAAATGTAAGTAGAATAATAGCTTTCAAAGGACTGACCTGAAAAAAAATTAGAAGAGTGGGTCAAAATACAGAGACTAGGCACAAGCCTCCTAGTTTGTAGCTCAGTCCAGTAATTTCTCCAACCATATGAAATCTGTACCACCTCATTCTTACTGGGATTTTTTTTTCTTCCCAGATAACTCAAGAAACAACAGCAAATAAAAAAAAATTTTTCGCTGTTTTTTCTGAACAAGAAGTTGATATAGCTTACAACTGGCAACATTTCCTTTCCATGTGCTTGTTTAATGAAATCTGATATCGTCACTTAATTTTTAAATACTTTTACAATGCTGATGTTGCTGAAAGGAAAATCCTCCATTTCTTTTCACATTGTTTAAACTTTTGTTTTGGATTAAAAGTCCTACCTTTTCATAGACTTAAAGAAAAATATAGTTACTGAGGTTATGTAGGAAGGGACCTGTCATCTGAGCCTTAGTTCCACTGCCTATTCAGAGCAGGGCTAACCTCAAAGCCAGCCCAGGTTTCACAACTCCCTGTCCAGTCAAGTTCTGAATGGAGATTTCACTACATCTCTGGAAAATATACCTCAGCTTGACCACCTTACATGGAGTTTCCATATGTGTATGTTCACTTTGTGAACAGTGTCTCTTCTCCCTCCGTGATAAACCTCAAAGGTTTTAGCTCTTCCTCTGCACAACTTTCTCATTAACCATCTTACTTAGTATAAAACTGAAATTAGGTTCCATCTTCCCTCAGTCTTCTCTTGTCCAGGCAAAAAGATACAACAAACCAAATTTCCTCTGTTTCTTCTCATATATCATGTGCTTTAGCTCACTGACCATCCTATTTCCCCTCCATTGGACTTTGTCTAGTTTGTCAATTTCTCTTTCATACTGGGGGACCCAAAACTGATCACTGCACTGTGTATATGAATGCCTTATGATGTAACCATTTGCATCAGCCCCTTAGCTATCCTTTTGATAATGCAGTCTAGCAAACAGCCTTCATTGCTATGACTGTCAAAACATTTTTAAAAAAAACCTGTTAAAGTAAAAATGAAAATATAATAGTTTTGAAGTTTTTTCCCAAGGTCTGATTTCCCAGAAAATTCTGGAGGCTTGTTCCTTCCAGTATAAAATCATGTGAAAATAGTGGAAGATGTCTTCAAAACAAACAATGGTAATAATAATTCCAAATGAGTATTGTTTCCTAATTTTTTTCATAAGAGCAAGTTCCTGGTGCAGCAACTTTTCTCAGCCAGAAGGTTAGCCTGTCTTAATTCCCACTGAGAGAAATGTAACCTAGTGAAATAATTACGCTCATAACAGTTGCACAAAAACACATTTGGATGTTCCTGGTAACATGCCCTAACTTGATATAGGACAAAAACCCAGTTTCTGAGAATTTTCTAAAAAGATTGGTCTCTTCTCTCCTTCTCCCCATCAGTTACTATGGATAAATAGCGAATTACAAGTTAGGCAGCTTATTAAGGCTCTCACTAACCCTATGGGTTTTCAAAAAGCTTGGGGGTTAGCTATAATTGGGTTTGTGTTGAACTTGACCAGAACATTATACCAGAGTGGCTGTGCTGCTTCGAGGTCTGGAAAAGAGACACTTAGATTAGCTGCCTTCACTTATAAACAAGAGCAATAAACAGCAAGAACAAAAAAGATCCCTTTTCCTCTTTGTTCATTAAATACATCTAAAAGCATGCTTGGTGTTGTTCCACTCATTTTAATAGTCTCAGCAGGGATGAATTTGACAAAGTACCTCTGCCTCAGAGGAAAAAAAATATTCCTGATCATTGTCTTTTGTGTGTATAATTTTTCTAGCATACACTCTTCATGTGAAATAAATTTCAAGAGCTAAAAAAAAAGGAATAGCTATCAGAAAGCATAGGAAGAGAAAAAAAAAAAAGTTTCCCATAGTAGTTTCATTCCTTTCACAAGTAAGTATTATTTTTTTCTGCATAATAAACTTCTCAGGTAAACATTTGCTCAGTCAACACATTTAAAAATTTAAAACAAAGTCTGCTAGATATACCACCAAATCTCATATCATCATGATAGCAGTCATCAAACCAAATAATGTCACACATTGTTTGAAGTAGAAGCTGACATCAGTTGAAGAAAATGCATTCTCCAAATACCCCAAACCAATATTGCAGAAGAGTAATCAAATAGCGAGACAATATTTGATGTCTTAGGGGGACAAATTCTAACCCTTTCAAAGAGAATGTGGCCATTGAGCAAAAAGTTATCTTCTAGTTTTCTCTTTTCATCAAGACAAATGAGGTGGAATAAAATATGGATTTATTGACTCTGAGGACTGGAAATAGTAAAACTTGTTCTTTTTTTCAGTAAATTAAACAGAAATTACTCAGAAGATAGACTATGTGTGTAGTTCATTTCTTTTGGTGACTTTTCAAACCATAAATGAATGCCTTGGAATGAAATACTTCTGATTAGCCAGGAGAAATAGTTATTTGAATAAAAATGTAATAATGGTTTTCGTTTAACACTTTTCTGGTTTCCACTCTCCCATTTATACCAGTATGAACTAAATCAAATAGGTGGCTTCCAGAGAGAGAGGGATAGAGCCTTAAAGCAAAAGGGCTTCTGAGTAAGCAGTAATAGCATACACAATTCTCTAAGTGAACAGCATTAAAGGAAGAGATTGGGCACAAAAGAAAATGGGAAAAGGTCGTTAAGGTCGTTTCACAAACATTTTTGTCTTTTAGGGGGTTTTGTCTGATTTTATCTTTCTGAAATTTTACTGTGTCTATTTCTTGATCTTTCTAGGAATGGGAATGTAAATGGAGAGATGTCAGAAAAAGGAACATTTCTGACCATGATTTTGTACTGCTGAACAAGGAAAATGCTGCAATTAAATACAATGCAACAATGCAAGAGATGAGATACTGGGAAATTTTGGGTGTGAGAAAAAAAATTCAGAGCTGGCCCGTTGGATAGGTTATTGTTAAATGAGTCTATATCCCTTTTTTGACATATTTCAAGAAAATTGCTGTGTAGGAGGTCACACAATTCCAGGACAGAGGTTTTCATGTTCATGAATATATGTGTTCATAAAATCACAGAAGCACAATATATTCTGATAGAGGAAAAGAATTTTCTCTCTCTTTCAAACATACCTTTCCTGGTCTTCATATACAAAAACTCTAACTGAAGCAAAGACCTTTGGAATATATACATATTGACAACCAAAGCCTAAATTGATTGTGCATTTTCTCATTATTAGAAATAGTGCTTTCCAGGATATCTACTTATTAATATGTGCAAGCATAATCCCCAAAAAGTTCTTCAAGTTTAATTATATGAGAAAGGCCACGGTAGACATTAGTTTTCTTTTATTCCTGCAAACAAATAAATAAATTCTGTTGGGAAACAAAATAAAAGGCAGCTTGTTATTCTGCGTATAATATGTTGCTCTGCTTATGTTGATGTATTTTTATACCATCACAATAGCCTCTGGTTCTTAACACCTTACACAACAGTAATTTCACTCAGAAGAAATTAAAAGAATGTAACAAGTAAGCACCTGGTGGCAGAGATGTGCATATTCTATTATCTAGTAGGCATGGGTGTTTTATGTATGTGTTTTTTCTTCTATATTATCAGTCCTAGAAAGACCGTTGAGATCCTGCTGCACCAAGTGATCACAAAGGGCATGTATGATCTGTGAACAGTCTGATAGTGTTGCAACATTTAAGTCCAATTTATTTCGTTTGCATTATGATGGAGAATATACTAAAGAACCACGGCAATTTTAAAGTAACTTAAATTCCTTAGAATATTTTGTTTGAGCAAATCATATCAAATATTATCATATTTGCAATTGCAATAAATTATGTCGTTAAGCAAAAACTGTAAAAGGCCACTTTTTTTGTCGTTGTGTTTTGCAATGATAAATATAAGCGTTGGCAGAGATTGTATAAATAGGACATATTCAAATGGGCCATAATTGTTAATAAATTGCTTAATAAATAAATAAACCTTTAAATTGTTTGGTCTTCAATGCTTAGATACATTCATGCAAATAGAGATCATCAGTGACAGATCACAACTGGTCTGTACGTGACTATGAATAGCTTTGCGTAATTTAATGCACTGTCTTTTGTAATTGTGTAATTTTGTAAACTCACTCCTTACTGTAGCAAACAGATTTAGCTGTTAGATTACAGTGTTTAAATAACTAAAGTTATCATGTAGCTATATATCTTTATAGGTCATTTTTTTTCTGCAATAATCACCAAACAACTTATTTACTAAGCTTCTTAACATTCCATTGACTTTATCACACTCAAGACTGAAATGCAGGCCAAATTAATTTTATTCAACAATTTCGTTCATGGGAGAAAAAAATTCTTCCTTCTGTTCAACTGCTTGAGGCTCGCTTCTCAGATACAGAAAAACAACGTTGGTATAAACTGCTGTTTTAGGCTTATAACCTCATCCAGCTGGCATCCAGAGGCTATAAACGTCAAGGTGCCACTCAAAGTGATGAACTTAATAAGCACATACCAGGGATTATATTAGGTCTATTATTGCCAATGAATGCAGGCTGTTATGAAAGTTTTTGTGGACTTGTATTCCTCGGCCAAAAAAAAAAAAAAAGCTCTTTCTAGCATAAACTAGTGTAAATAATAGCCATTGGCCCTCAAAGACATCTGTATATTAACCCCATTAAGTAGTTACACCTTTTATAGCTGTGTGATGAAATGGAGCTGACAGATTCCCTTATGTGTAGAGCTTAAAGTGGTTTTTTTTTTCTTCAGTGTTCTCTATTTTAGATCTATAGAAAAAAGTGTTATGTAAGCAATGTATTAGTAAAACACACTTTTCAATATATTCAAATTTCAATTAAACTTGCATTTCAATTAAACAACCTTACAATTACTTAACAGACTAATTAGGTATGATTCAAAATAAAATATAAAAAATACACTTTTACCTTTCGTCCTTAAATGAATCATGATTTCTTGTCTGAAGTAGAAACACAGTTTTACAAGCAACTGTGTCACAAAAGCATCCAGAAAAATAATTCAACTTGGTTGTCATGTACACTATTTGGCACTGAGTAATATTACAGTTACTTCCAAAACTGATTATTTTAATACATTAACTTGTGTCGGCTCAGACAGGATTACTGCATACTTATCTTTTTAATATATAAACTAAATTACATCTATCTTTTAAAATAACTTTTGTATTAAATGCGTAGTTTACTAGACTATAAATGCATTTAAGGTTATATATACATGTCTACAAATATGTCAGTTTATATTATATAAACCAAAATTTTCAAATTTAGTACTTTTAAGCCTTTAAAAAATTATCTATGCAGTTTATTTAATCCAGCAATTTTTCAATATTATGGATGATGTAACACATTAAAGCTAACACCAATGATGTTTATACAAATAATAGTTACCATGAATTAGAGATGCAACTAATTCCTAGAGGAATCTAAATTCAGCTTTTACTGAAAACCATCACTGGATATTTTTAATATTTATACACAGAGGGAGAACTAGAAGTTGGTTTTTGTTTGGTTTTTTTTTAATGACAGGTCAAAATTCTTTTACATGTGGAGTACTATAAACTGTTCTGAGAATTTACATGGCATTGAGGACTGGCCTCCACAGAACTGCAGCTTGCTTTTTGTAAAGAAACAACATTTTAAACCTGTTCCTTACCATACTTACAATAGTATTTAGATTCTGTGTTGGTACACAGATCACATTCTGGTAACCTGAACCTCTTGCTTACACTTTTGTCTTTTTCTTCTTTTTGTTTATAGCCTCTTTTTTAATGTAACTACATGTTCTGGAAGACTAAACACCAATAAACCTAACCAGGAGATAAACTAGACAGTCCAGCTCCATCTGTAGGGCACTATAGCCCACTGGTGACTTTACATCCATCAGGCTAGTTCAACTCAGTTCATCAGCTGGCAGCTGAGAATCCATTTGCAAATGCACATCCAGGCTTACTGCCTTAGAGTCTGCCCAGAGGGCATCTAGATGACTGATTTCAAGAAGCAAAGTGGAACACAGTTGCTTTTATAGTCTGAAAAAAACCATCATCTCTGCAGCTTGGCAGATGAATATTATCCAGCCAACCAAAACTTCATTCTCATTCGCTATCTTAGCTATTAGATTATCACCATCACTATGCTTTTGAAAAGCACTACACACATCTTTCATTTTCTCTGTTCCTGAATAAACAAACTCTTGATAGGTGAAATCCCAGCTGATTTGCTACATAAGGAGGTAGATACAGAAGCATGGGAAAAGGAAAGCTTCAGACTTGAATAAGAAATGCCTCAGCTACACCATGACACAGTGACCAAAACTTTTTCAAATAGAATTGAATTATGCGATTTCTAAAATGTATTTTGAGTATAATTAGCAAGCATCCTATTGCCACATAATAGCTGATCTCTCTTATAAAGATAAAAAGCTTGTAATATATGTTTAATTATACATCAAGATTTTAAGTTGTGTCTGGACTTTTTTTTTTTTCATTATATTTCTGCTTTGGATTTCTCAAGCAAATATATGCATAAGTACAGTAGGCATTAGAGAAGTTTCTTACAGTAACTGAGAACCAAGAAAGCTATATGATTAATACATACTGAATGAAAAGAAAGGAAATATTCAATAAAGAATAAACCAATGAAACAACTAGTAACATACTGAATTGAGAACAAATTATATTATAAGCATTTGTAATTCACATTGTAAGCTTTCCTCTTATCAAAATCTATACATAACTTTTGCTATATGCATTGATATGAGATGGACACCATTTGTTGTATGTCCCAATAGTTCAGACTACTTGAGTTATACCTGGTTAGCAATCTAAGTGGTATAAGTAATAGGAGAACAATGTCCCTAGCAAAGTTTTCAAATTATTTTACATACTCATCAGGCAGTAGTTCTTAAGATGTATAGTTTACAAGAGCCCAGAAGACAAGTAGATATTATCTCACAAAACAATATTGTTATGATAATTTATTTTATTGACTATGAGGATGTAGAAGATGCTGCTTGATGTTCCAGTATGCACATGATCATTCTCCACTATACAACTGAGTCTTTTGGTACTGTTGTGGATCTTTAGATATCTCATCCTTCACAGTTCTACTCTGACAGTGCACATTCTAATGTCTTGTAAACAAAGTACCCCTCACCCTAGATTATGAAAACAAGAGTTTATAGGTTGCTCATTTGAAAGTACCATTATATTTAACAGAGCATTAATATTGTATTGGAAGAATCGTATAAAAATTAATGTGCACTTTCTATAATGCAACAAAAATGAAAGGTGCAATTTGTCCTATTATACTTGATTTATTACTATACTGTAAGGGGAAATGAAACAAAAGATAAGATGTAGTTTTATTGTGTTTGTTTTGGAGGGCATGATTTTATGTTCACAACAGATAAGGTGCAGTTTCACAATTAAGAAATACCATCACTTCAGTTAAATGTCTATCCTAATTCAGAGATTAATTCAAGACAGGTATTTGGGGAAAAGAAAAATAGCTTCATTTAATAATGGGAAAGTGCATTGTAATTGGTATAATGCTGTGTCATTCACAGAATTGATTAAAGATGCTGAATCTATCAAGGGAAAATGTATTTTGGATAAATCTCAGGAAAATACGGTTTTTTTAGCAATAAGTGTCAGCTATGGAAGAAAGGTCATAAAATTGAGGGGTGATACAAACAGAATTCTTCAATAATTATCCTGTGTGCTATATTTGCAAAGAAGTGGAATGATAGGAATAACTTTTAGGTCCATTTTTTTCTAGCTATTTGAAAAATACGGAAAAGAATGGAAATATTATTAAAACAGCAAAACATTGCATCCATTAATCTGTAAAGATCTAAGGAACACTTACATCTCATGAGAGATGACTCCAGAGTTTTATGGCCTACAGAAAATTAATTTTACATAAATGCTGAGAAATCCAGAAATGAGCTAACTATGAGTTTACTTAATTAAATTAATACAGTGGTATTTCTATACAACATATTTTGACTGGTATAAGATTCTTATTTAACATTGAATTAAAATAGCTCAGTTTATTATCAGAATTAGAATAATGAAGTGGGTGAAGTTGGAAAAGACTTCTGTAGGCCATCTTGTGCAACCAGCCTTCTCAAGCAAGGCCACCTAGAACTAGTTGCCCAGGACCATGTCCAGATGTTTTTTATACATCTCCAAGAATGAAGACTCCAAGAATGGATCAATCTCAGAAAAACTAAAAACTGTGAGTGTCAGAACTTAAAAGTCAGTACTGATGAGAAATAAACATAGAATTGAAGTTCCTTATGAAGTTCTGTAGGGATTGGTATTAGTATAATTCAGTATTTTCATTAGTGACATGGAAGACCAGATAAAATCAGTGTTATAAAATTATTAAAGCTTGGTGAAATATTAAGAATTTATGAGTGCAGTTAACTGCACAGTAATACGGCTCATTTGAAAAACTGACCCATTCAAATAAAATTCATTTCATGTAAGACAAATGTGGAGATGTAGATACACAAGCAAGGAATGCAAATCATTACTGATTTTAATGGGAAATGAAAGCAGATGAATTAAAATTGGAGGTGGGAAAGGAAAAGCTTCTATTTTTGAAAGATTGTTTGGCTAGCTAACAAGACCTAGTAGGAAATAGCTTTCATGATGAGTATTTCCAAAATATACTTGTTTTCCCTCCAACATACCCTAGACTGAACAATCATTTTTAATTAGAATTATTTCTCCCATCTATCAAAACTGCAGATTGTTCTTTTGACACACTTTATTTCAGTTCATACTTTTATTTATTTTCTGTCAATTACATGGAAAATACATTTGTTTTAATTTTGAAAACACTAATACCATTTTCTTCTCAAAATAAATTATGGTTGGCCTAAACCCTTTAGTGAAAATGGCTGCAATATTATCAGAGGGACATTACTCAATTAAAAAAAAAAAACAACCACTCGTAACTCTACTGATCAGTTTTTGATACAGTAGTAGTACAGGGTAGTTTTAGATTAGAAATTAGGAAGTAGTTCTTCACTATGAGTGTGGTGAGACACTGGAACAGGTTGCCCAGGGAAGTTTGTGGATGCTCCATCACTGGATGTGTTCAAGATCAGGTTGGATGGGGTCCTTTACAACCTGGTCTAGTGGGAGGTGTCCTTTGCCCACGGCAGGGGATTTGAAACTAGATGATCTTTAAGGTCTCTTCTAACCCAAACCATTCTATGATTCTATGATATACATTATTAACATTAATTCAGCAGGTCCAGGTGCCTTGCAATCAAGTTTGTCTTTCTTTTTGGAAGATGTGCTTCTGTTTGACAGAAGTTTTCAGATCAAATACAAAGGCAACTTGGTGAAATATAATGACCTGAGGTATACAGGCAGTCAGGATATATAATATCCTGCTCCTTTCTGGCTTCAGATTTTATAAAAATCTATTATTCTTTTATATCCAAGGCTAGTGCAAGCACAGCCATTAAACCAAGATTTATTTGCAAAAGACCACCACATGGTACAGTAGTTGTTTAAAATGACCTTTCAATTCTGAAGTTCAATTTGTCTAATATCACATGGCTTTTAACCTCTAGACTTGTCTTTGTAAGTACAAAAGAGGGATCTCAGGAGACAGAAGCTGGCAAAGACAAGAAATAGTAATTTTTATACTTACAAATGTTTCCAGTCCCCTCTGGGTTAGCAAGAAAACAGGCAACCAGAATAAATTCGGAGTCCAGCTCTTAATATCATAGCAAGACAAATATTTCACACTCAGGTGAGTATCAGCCAGAAGAGCTGATTACCAGTGGATAAGACAAGTTCAATGTAAGAAATGTGCTATCCATAATGTTCCACACAGGTAACTTCTGTTAATAGAATCATATAGGTTAGAAAAGACCTTTAAGTTCATCAGATCTAACCATTAACCTAACTCTACCACGTCCACTGCTAAACCATGTCCCTAAGCACCCTATCTACATAACTTCTAAACATGTCCAGGGATAGTGGTTCAACACTTCCCTGGGCAGCCTGTTCCAGTGCTTGATAACCCTTTCACTGAAGAATTTTTTCCTAATATCCAACCTAAACCTCCCCTGGCACAACTTGAAGTCACTTCCTCTTGCTCTGTCACTTGATCCTCTTGTCCTATCACTTGTTCCTTGGGGAGACTGGCCCTCATCCCTCTACAAACTCCTTTCAGGTAATTGTATAGAACAAAAGGGATCCCCTCAACCTCAGATTAAATAGCCCCAATTCCCTTAGCCACTCCTCATAAGACTTGTGCTCTAGGCCCTTCACTATCTTAGCTGCCTTCTCTGGACCCACTCCAGCACCTTGGTCTCTTTCTTGTACTGAGGTCCCCATATTCAAATACACTTGTTCCATGTGGCTTGAAATGTGAAAAAAATCAGCATCTTTTTGGTTTAAATGAACTTGAGCTAATTTATTAAAAGTTTCTGGCAGCCAAATACATTTATGTCAGTAATCTTAGTTTTTAATTAGCTGGGCATGCTGCCAAGAGCTTTCATACATTGAAGAAAGACCATAGCAAATCCTTAAGTATCTTGCCTTGTATCAGGATGATGAGACATGGCATAAAGACTATTTCTAAAACTCTCTTCTGAGAAGAGGATTTGTATTAAATGTTACATTTTGAGTAGAGCTGACAAACTAAAGACAGTCAGAGTAGCTAACAGTTTGGGGTTTTATTTTTCTCTACTCTTCCCTTGTGGCTGTTTTATAAGTGATTTTATGAAACATTATCATAGGAGTCAGTAATTCAGTAACTATGAAAGTATAGTATTTCTAAATGCAAGTAGCACTTTCTACATTACATGCTGTTCACACTACCTGATACATAATGTGTTTACTTTGGAGGAGATCTACATTCACAAAGCAACAACAAAAACTTTCCCTGTAACGGAGAAAGCTTACATTGCAAAATATATCATTCTTTATATCAGGTCAAAGGGATGGGACTGCTACTCTGCACTAGTGATAAAATTGAGTGACACAGTATAGAGTACAGTTCCATCATATTAAGCCCCAGAAATTACCTTCCTGCAAGAAGCTCACAGTAGAGCCCACAGAGATGACCACAGTAAGCTGGTACATCTGCTCAACTGAGATAGTTGTTACAATAAACTCCTGCCACTGCACTGCTCTCCATCTTAATGGTAAGGAAGATAGGAGGAGGAACTTTCTCCAGGGTATCTTGGATTTATGTGTCTAACTTCTAGTATTCCGTCTGAAAAACTATAAAAGTCGATGTTAGGGAGAGGATCAGTTCTTCCTTTACTTCTCTAAATCAAAGTCTCACACTATCAAACTGCTGTTGCTTCCAGCCAGGCAGAACTGCATCTATTCAACAACTGAGGTGATTCAACCCCAGGTTTCTCTCTGTTAGGTAGCTTTTGGGGGAGAAGTCAGCAACAAACTTTCGATACTGGTGATGAGTTTGCCTCCTTTCATATTCACAGAAATAACTTTCCGGGTGGAAGCAGTGAACTTTCTGTAGTTTTAAAAATGAAAGCTAACTAACTTCTCTTCAATCCTTCATACCTTAAGTAAAGATCACGGCTCTAGATGTTTTGATGACACTAGTACTAGTTTTGCTATCAGCCAGGTGAGAAGGATCACCAAGCAAACTACTTTCAGTATGAGGCATATCATTTTTTCCTTCTTATTTTCAGCTATCATTGAAGTGAAACACACATGAAATTAAGATCAGGCCAACACATCTTAAATATATTAAATAACTTCAGGGTTTTTATATGCATGTAATGTATTACTTTTTCATAATTTCTGATACAACCTGTAGTACAGCTATTTATATACAACATAAAGGAAAGCACATATGTCTAGAAAAAATATTGTCAAGATAAATTTTTTCACAGATTTCATATTCTGTGGCCAAAGCAACTTATTTTTACATGGGTAAGGCAGCAGAGAATTTATGCTTTCAAATTCCCTTTTTTCAAATGAGAAATATTGATAAGTAGCATAGTTGGCTTAACCTTGTTATCAGATTTGTTTTAATAAAGAAGGACAAAAGAATCAATAAAAACAAAATACTCCTAAAGCAGATTTTCCAGAAAAATATGACATTTTTTTCTTATGACTTATCTGTGAAGTCCTTGTTTACCTCACTAAACATCTCTTCAAGCTTTGATCTTTCTTCTATCTGTGCTACTTGTATTATTATTTTTTTTCTATAAGAAGTTCAGAGAACTTCTCACTCTTTCAGGAGATTTAAGTATTACCTCTGCCTCCATGTCTCCTTTTATTTCTTCCTGCTCCTTAAAGTCTTTCTGCATTTTCTTCATCCCTTCTCTTTTAATTCTCATATAAGACTTTTTTTCACCATGCTGACCTTACAGCTAGAAGAATCATCCTGTGCAAAGAAACTCTTGCAAAAAACTGTGTGTTTCTTAACATAAATACTGAACTGACTGTGAAGTGGTTTTCAGAAAAGGAATTTATTTCAGTTTGTCATGCACAAGGCATATATAGCTCTATGCCAGGTAAATGAAAGGAGGAATGGCTCATATCATGGGCTGTGAAATAAGTCATGTCATTGCCCTAAAGCCAGTGTTTTTGAGAACAGTGCCACAAAAGGCAGCACCCTACTGCTTCGCCTTTGAGAACAGGCGTCCGTGCAGATGCACTGATGATTCTTGCCCAAACTGCCACCTGAATATCCTCAAATACATTACGTTGTAATGTATTCTATTTGTTAGCTTACTTCATTTTATGTTCTCTGACAGAAAGTCCCTGGAGTCTTTATTTATAAGCAAACTATCTAATGTAGAGCATTGTATTCATTCTCTGCCTAAAGGGTCTGAATTTTTGAAAGATGAACATGAAAATCAAAGTGTCAAGCCAATGATTTAATCTGTGATAAGAAGGCCCAAACCATACACATATGTGTTTACATATATATAAAAATATGTACACATAAATAAATACACAAATACTTAGCTTTTGAAAACTTAGAATACCACTCTGACCTCACATATAGGCAACCACACCCCTTACAGTGGGGAATCAGGATATATATATCTTTAGGAAGAATTCGTCTTATAGATTATTTCCTATGTTGTGTTTCATAACAGATAAGGCTTAGTTAAATCAAGAGACTATCACAGCTCCTTTTAAATGTATGCATTTTATAAACAAACTAATACAGAATATTAAAATATAATTAATAACACCATTTGCATTTGATGAAGTTAAAATGAATCATGTTTCAACAAACAAGGCAAATATATCTAATGCTCTTTCAAAAAATAGTTCAACTTCAGTTCTCCTTCTGGATACGTCAGGTAGAAATAACACATTTCCAAACAAGAAGAAACTTCATTTTACACATATGCATGTATTTATCAAGTTCTTTGTGCTCTTGACATTACTGAGATTGATATGAATGAATAAGATATGAATAAATTATAGTCATTCTCCTGTAGCATTCCTCTATAACATTGGGTATTTATAAATGTTGTGAAAATTAACCGTTAACACTTATTTTGTCAATAAAGCATCCAGTACTTCTCTTTGAAAAAGCTCTACTTCTATATAAATCTGAATTTCCAACTCTGGTGTGTGTGTTAGACCACATATAAAGCCCTGTGTCCAGCTTTGGGCCCCTCAGTGAAAGAATGATATCAGTAAAGGGGAGTGAGTTGAAGGGATGAAGGTGATCGGGGACTGAAGCACTCATCCAGTAAGCAGAGGTTGCAAGACTGGGGCTTGTTTGTACCAGAGAAGGGATGGTTTCATGGGAGATGTAAGAGCAGCCTCTCAGCACGTACAGGGTGGTTATTGAGAAGACCGAGTAAGGTCCTTCACATTGGTGCATGGTGGCAGGGCCACCGGCTTTCTCTTTCATCAAAGCTTTTGTTTCCTTTTTTTATATTTATGAAGTGACAGAAAACATTTATTTGGAACAAACATAGAAATAGAGTGGATATAGGAAGAAAGGAGAGGTATGGCTTCTTGGGAAAAGGGAAAATATTCACAAAACCTCCGCATTACTATGAGGTTTCCCTCAAAGTTGAAAGGATACTCCCAAGGCTTGCCAGTCTCAAACCTCTTGCTTGTTATCATTAACCGTCAGCATATGAACAATTGTTGCTACTTTTCATTCCGTATTCCAGTTTGCTATGAAATCTTCCATAAACTTATAATCTAGTTGTGCTATGCTTATTTAGCTTTGCTGTCTGTACCATGTTAAGTCTTGTGCTGTCACTTGTGGTACTCAGTATGTGCTGAAAATTGGATCTGCATGCAATGCACCTAGCTTTCTTGAAATATATTTCTTTTAATAATTTATACTTTTTTGTGGTTTGTGGTTTGGTTGGTTTTAGGGGTTTTTTTGATTCAGTGAAGCAAACTATGAATCATACTAGAAGTGAAAAAAGAAAAATCCCAATCCCACAGACTGTAATGTAATGTTGTACAATATACAGGAATACTGAAAATGGTGTTTCAAAAATTCTTGCTTACTTCTGGATCAGAATTCCAGCATTCAGCTAAGACCAAAATAGAAATGACAAACAAATCTAGCTTCCTTTGCAGCCATAAACCTTCATGGGTTTAGAAGAGTCTCACGACACTTAAAAAAATGAAGACAACATTGAAGCTGATAGCAGTATGATAATGTACACTATTGTGACCTGTTCCAGGAGATGTGGGGAGAAATACTGCTGGCTACTTTTTTCTTTTTGTTAACCTCTGTTTTCTCCTACTACTTTACTTACCTATGAATAAACAAAATGTCTATCTTACCTTAAAAAGGACAGACACATATTTCACTGCCTTTTATTTTGTTTTTTTTCATTTTTAGCTCTAATTTCAGTAAATATGTTGTAGGACAGAATAATTTCTCTCTCCTTCAGATCCATCTGGACTATTTCCAAAATAATTTTAAGTTTTACTCCTTTTTTTTTCACTCCACATGTTATTCTTGTTCAAGCCCAAAATAACCTTTGGTAACCTAACACTCAGAACCACACTTCTCATGAAGTCAGGTGCCTTTGACAATGGACCTCTTCCTGAAATCTTATTATCCACTCACTGATGTCGTCATCCCTAAATTCTTTTTGAACAACCCTGCTCATTCTTTTGGGATGTCTTTTGAACTGTATTTTTATTCATCATTCAAAGCTTTGCATCAGTTGCATTGGTCTCTCACTGGTTTTCTTCTTCTAACATAAATATTAAGTCTCATAACACCTTTCTGCAGGTGACAAAGCAGGTGTACTCCTAATACACATTTTCTAATTTTTTACTTTTGTAGGTAACACATTCCATCAACACCCACGGTCCAAACGCTATCCTAAGTGTAATCTGAAATTCCAGTTTCTATTTAAGCCCATTCAAATAGTTTACATATCTATGATATTTGCCTTCTGTTGCCATCCAGGTGGTGAAATGTTTCCTCTAGGCATTTATCAGCTCACATTTCAGTTTGTATCATGTTTTCTACGACTTTGAAAAATGTGGTTTGCTTCCATTCATGCATATTGAAAGGGCTCAGAGGACTTGTCTGTGTGGTCTTTTGCAGGTTGACATGACTGAGCTGTGTCAAATACAAGCTGATCAAAAATGTAGTCCAGTGGGACCTACCAGCTTGAGCCTAATGGCTTGTGGCTGACTGAGGGAGTCCCTCACCACTATCTACCAAATACCTCATTGTCATAAGCAGACTGGCATAGAGACAGTGCATTGGACATAGCCCTCCAAGGAGGAAGGAGTTGGGAAGACTTTTAACTTCTACACCACAAGATGGAAAGCAAACTACCCTGTAAGTATTAATATAATGATAGAATAGTCCTGGTTGGAATGGACCTCAAAAGACCATCAGGTTCAACCTTTCATAGGAAAGGGAGCCTAGATGAGATTATCCAGTGCTTTCTCCAATTGCATCTTGAAAACCTCCAGTGATGGTGACTCTGCCACATCCATGGGAGCATTGTTCCAGCAAATGATGGTTCTCACTGTAAAAAAAAATTCTTTCTTGTGTTGAGCTAAAACCTCTCCTAGTGCAGCTTGTACCTGTTGCCCCTTGTCTTCTCCATGGGACTCCTTGTGAAGAGAGAACCTCTGTTATCTTTTTAGTTGCCCTTTAAGTACGTTCCTGAGAATGAAAGTTCAGCCAAGTTAAAGCCTGATATCCAAGCTCTGGATAAGTGCAACAGTTACAGGAAGTGACCTCAACATTGACCCATAGATAAGTAATTTTGATAAATATTTTCACCAGCAGATTCTCAGACTATTAAGAACAGAAGTCTTAAAAACTTTATATGAACATGCACATCATGCGCATTAAAAAAAATGAGTTTAAGGTTTTGTAAAAGTATTAATATTCTAAACTAGTGTGATCATAGAAAGAATCTGATGTTTTGCTTCTGAAAATACACTTAGGATGGGAAATGTTGGCATTGACATTAAAATATTACCTTTCAGCTTAATATTATTCATAAACAGTAGGCATGTCCTTACGTGCACTTATATACAACACTCTTTGTAATGCCAAAAAAAAAATTAATTGTTGTATAGTACTGAGTTCAACTCTAATTGACATTAATTAGGAACATGAATCATGTGTGTGCAAAAGGAAGATATTGTTAAATTAGTGTTCTGTCTTAATCCTTTCTTGTTAAGCTCTCCTTCTGCTTTAAAAGATACTCCTCTGTCACAGTGACAGTTAGCAAATGAGAACTGGTCTTGCTCTGTATTCTTGGAGAAGGCTATGAAGACATCAGTCCTCTTGAATCTGTCATCCTTTGTGATTCCTCCTCCTGTCTAATGTGTTGTTCATCTTTACAATTATCTTTCATTCCCTTAAATTAGACTTTTCCATATGAAGTTTTATTTAAATATCAACTATAATAATTGTCTGGAAGTTATGCCTTTGGGAGATTTATTTTTCTCCAACTTGCTCCTTTCTACAATTTGTAATATAGTGAAAAAATGCTTTTGCTTCTCTCTGAAAAAATGACTATGACCCTAGGAAAGATTAAAGCCAAAATAGAAAACTTACTGCCAAAGATGAACTACTATAAAATTGCCGCATCGCCACATTTAGGTAAAGGATTTATGTAAAAAAAAAAAAAAAAAAAAAAAAAAAGATTTGTTGCTAAAAACAAAGATATTACCGTAGTGTAGGCAGCCAAAAAGCCTGGGACAATTTATCCAAGTCTACTTCATTATTTTGTAAGTTCATGTCTATATGTAACGCTGGTTTCAGTTCTGTAAAAGCAAAGCTCTGAAACTTAATATAGAATCTTAACTCGTAGCAAATTTATAATACTAATGCAATTTGTACATCTCTACTTTTAACAATTGTATGAGCTTGTGTATAAGGTAACTGTTATAATTTCAGTTAAATGGCATTTGTTATTATAGCTTCATGACAGTACAGAACAGTGGTAAGTTTATTTCTAATATCCCAACATTAATGTCATATACTCAATTAGTTGTATTATTTATATTTTTATTTTCATTATATTGCTTTTGCATATTGATATAATTTAGCATGATCATACCTTTTTATAGAAAACTGAGGTGGGTCAATAACACAGAAGGTGAAGCATATGTGTGTACTTTAGACTTTAAAATGGTGAGAAATGTAATATGTATAGATGAACTTGATTGTGAATATATAAGAGGGAAATTGAACTTTAGTTTCCATTGGTAGCCTGAGGATAAATCTCCACCATATAGAGCAGATGCATGAATTGGCAGAGAGATGTTGCACAAGATTTTACATCAACATGGTACCAGCACATCAGGGCATCATCATACCATCGTCCACGCCTTGGCTAGAGTGCTTCTCAGTCCAGTGTATAATAAAACCAGCTGGTTTGTATGTCGTTTGTATGCCAATACTTAGTTCTCACATTTGCGTCAGAAACAGTCCTTGCAGAAACATTTTTACTTAAATATGCATGAGAGTTGAGTTTAGACACATCTATATCCACAGAGAGGCTTTATTTGTCTTGGAGTCCCATAATCCCATGAACCTCACCAGGTTTCAGATATGTAAAAACACTGCAATGTTCAGCAAAAGAAAAGCAAAGTCAAAGCAGGTCCTAAGGTGTGCTGACCTAGTCCTGTAAATTGTGTTCTGATATGCCAAATTAGGCCCCA
Organism: Coracias cyanogaster; assembly: GCA_033124195.1. Classification (NCBI taxonomy): domain Eukaryota; kingdom Metazoa; phylum Chordata; class Aves; order Coraciiformes; family Coraciidae; genus Coracias; species Coracias cyanogaster. The sequence goes on from JAVSBS010021921.1 coordinate 58,783, forward strand.
TTTTGGACTGTACTCTCATGAAGAGATGGGGGAAAATGGTGCTTCATTTGCTGTTATTTCAACAAGTGACACCAATAGTAGACTAGCTTCATTCCCTTCTAATTCCCCAGGTATTAGGGATGACTAGCTGCATGAGGCACATAAAAAACATCTCAAAAGTGTATAATGGGGTACAATATGTCTGCACTCCCAAAACCTCTGGAACCCACCTTAACATTTCAAGCAGAATATTTCTCAGTCCAACAAAATTAACTCTCCATTACTCATAATGATCACAGACTCGGCGTCCCTTATAAGCCACCTTTATTCAGCTCGTTGTGGTGTTCAACTGTATAATAATCTATTGCCAATCTCCAAATTAATAATGTATTTTCAGTGTAAAATAACCCTGGGTTGTTTTTGTTTCTCTCTTCTGTGAAAATAAACCAGTAAAACAAGAACTCAAACCAAACAGACACTTTCCTTCCCTGTCCCTTCCCCCTCCAGCCCCCCTCAACCCACTCCAACATTTCCAGAGTTTTTAGAAATATTTATTGGGTTTTTAAAGTGCTGGAAATTCTGAAGTGTATTTACTTGTGCTGGGTTTTTTTCCTAAAAATCATGTTAGTAAGAGAATTAGAAACTTTCTAGAAATTGTACTTTCAGGAGAAATCCTGAATATATGCTCAGAAATTAGGCCTTAAAAAATATCCAAAGGTATTGGGAAAAGATTATTTAAATATAAATACAAATTATTATTTAAAATTCAATCAGATTCTTCAATCATAAGTTATTTTCTTCAAATCCTGAAAAGCCAAACTGGAAACAAATCTACTAAAGTTATAAATTCGTCCTCTGACCCTTTAAGTTAAATGTATCAGCTTTGCTGAGACTTTAATATCACTGCTTTGTATCCAGGAAAACTTTAGGTCAGATGGACATATTGTGGAGTTGGGCATAGTATATATCTGTAACATAGCAATATATTTTTCTTGTATATATATTCTTTTTAATCACTCAATAGCTGCTGATTGCTGAAGAGTGGGGACCTGTCATTTTGTAGCTGTTGGATTGTTTCATGTAAGTTTTTTCTTCTGTTTTTGTGGCCTTATTTGGAGCATTTAAATGTTACAACCTTTTAAAGCACAAACTTTCTCTCCTCCCTTACATTCTAGTCATTCCTTCCACGCCACAGAGTCAGCTTTTTTTAGAAGCAACTTGGGTTTTATATTTCACTTTGGCTGGACACCAAATTCAGATCACCATGTGGCTTGGGTGCTGAGGAAAGGAGTCAGTTGTTGAATCACATCTGTTTGACTGGCAGGTAACATCACTCACCCAAAAGACAACACAATCAGTAGCAGGTGGGTGAAAATAGAAAAAAAATCACATTAGAAAATATTAGCCATCTCGTTCAGTTACTTAAATAATCCCTCCCACATATATTCTGAAAGTTAATTTCCAGAAGCCTAGTTATTTTAAATCTGTTTTTAAAACACAGGAGAGAATAATCCCTGCCATATTTAAAGCAATTACATGATATAAAAGCTGCTGTAACTAGTCCAGGCTTTGCATAATTTCAGAAATGTGTTGATATATACATACACTTGCAAGAATTCATATTAATCCATACATTTGTATTGGATCTTTTATTGCAGAGAATTAAAAAAATTCACAAGTACAGGCACTTGGTACAAGTGTTAGCCTCACTTCCCAGCTAAGGATAGGGAAAACAACAAACTTCCCAAAGCTAGGACAAAGTTTGTAGATAAGCTTGGAATAAAACAGTATGGTTTTAGTCCTTGCAGCTGAACCATGTCACAGTGTTTCCACCAAAACCAGAATTTAGCAGAGTTACATCACAGGCCAGATATGCTGTATGCTGCAATTCGATCTAACCCCTGTAACTGTGTCAGTGATGACAAAGGGGCAGAGGGATGTCAGTCACCTTCCTCCCTCCCCACCACATTAGTCAATGCATATCTGTAGCTGATGAAAGATTGTTACGGGCTAAGAATAACTCTATTATTTCCTTTATAGCCATAGTAATTCCCACTCTTCCTAAAAAGAGAATATCGATATAGGGAACTATGCACTCCCACAAGCATCCTTGAACCATGACATTAATCTCATGGGTGTTTCAGGGAAGTACAAAGCAGATCTTACCCCACTCAGGGTGACCAATGGACCGACTACAGTCTCTCAGTTAAAATGCAGGAATGAGAGTTTCAGGAGGCTGCTCAGATATATATCAAGATTTCAAAACATGGGGGAAAAAACAAAGCTGCTTTGTCACACAAAACTACTCCTAGTGATAGTTTCACACTTCATTTCCAACATTGATCTATTTTAATATTTGTGGAAAAAAAAGAAAATTATTAAAGGCTTTAAAAAACCCATAGCATTGGTACCGTCCTCTTCAAACTACTAAGGCCAGTCAGATAAAAATGCTTCTGCCTCTTTAGGTGCAAAATTCTGCTGCAATGCTGGGCTAAAAGGTTAATTTCTCCCAGGTCTAGTGTTTGGCTTTTACATGAGATTTAGCAGCAACAGAAAGAAATGAGAATAAAATCACTTTCCAGGTTTTTTTCTTCTATGTAAGCAGGTTTTGCAAGCAGTTTAGAGAAATGTTATTAAGAAGAGAACAGGGGAGCCCTGAGAGAGTACCTTTTAGTAAATTGCAGTCCACATGGAAAAACAAATCACTGAAAACCATTCTGCTAAGCTCTTCTATTAGTTAAGGGCTAGTAGTTCTGATATCAACATACAGAACAATTTTGGCAACTTAGTGCTGCAAATTCCTTTGAAGTAGTGAATTGACAGTAAGGGTGCATCTGTCATCACATAACTTCATCTACTTAACCTTTTTGCATTAGGGCTATCTAAGAGTACATACGTATCATAAATGCTATATTTATCTCAATCCAAGATAACCAGTCATTTCAGAAATGATACATCCATTTCATAGGACAGGAGGGTCAAAAAAGGGTGAATGTCTTTTCATACCTTCACATGTCATTACAGTTTTGGATGGTTTACTTTTGGCCTTACAGAGGCAGAAATACTGTTTTTACCATGTTTGAAAGCATAAATCCAGCTGTCTGCCAGGGGAGATACCCAGAATACTGCATAAACACTGAAGAGCAGATGTCCATGCTATCAAGGAGTTAATCCACAGCAGCAAGCCAAAGCTGTCAAAAACTTAGGTTTTCTGTTCAGCAATAGGGTTGTTTCAGAATCATGCAACATCTAAATATTTAGTAATAGCCTTGAAAAATATTAATTATGCTGTCCAAAAATGCATGGGAGATCGTGGCCTAATTAGCCAAGGTTTCTCTGATTTTACTGCTTTCTTGATGAAGGATATAAAAATCAGTATTTAAGTTTATTATGACCTCAGCTATAAAATGACCAGTTTAATCTTGAAGGCTGATCTCTGATAAACCTGAAAACTTCAAAGGCATTGAGCAGGCATAAAGACTTGAGCTATTCCCATACTTAAGATGTTTCAGATCTCTGTTTATGGTTTAGGCTTATTAATAAGCAAGTTCTGTTTCTCTCAGGTATATGTACTTGTGATTGCCAAAATCTGTCAAAATCAAAGTTTCATTAAAAACTGAAGCAGTGGGGCAGTTAATGGGAGGTCCATAGAGAAGGATTTCCTGGCTGATTGTCAGGTATCTTTATTTCATTCCCTTAATTTGAAAACTATTTTTGTGTAGTATTTTAAACAAAGAAATCAATATTGACATTCATTGAAATAGCTAACTAGTAAGAGATATGTATTGTTTGTATACTTTTTTGTGTGAGTTCAATAGGTTAATTACACAAGTAAAAACTGTAAATTGCCTAGAGACTACTGAACTGTATAAATAAACAAAGTATTCAGCAAAGTGTATTTAATGTCCCTGCAATTTATTCGTTTCCATTGAGTGGTATTGCTGAAAGAGCAGTGGGGATTTTTGTAGCAATTTTCTGTGCTTTCTGCTTGAGAAAGTCTGCAGTCTCAGTAATTTGTATTTGAAGTTGATTAGGATGAAGTCAGAGTGCTCACATTTTTTTTTTTATAGCTTCTCAGAGTGTTTAGCTCGGGGGCAAGAAGAAGAAAAACAAATATTCCTTACAAATATTTTGTCTTGAAAGCATTTCCCTAAAAGTACAACTGTGTGTGTGGTCAGATGGAAAAGACATGTCTTCAAACATGCAGTAGTTAATGAATGCAGTCCTTGATAGAATTAGTTCTGATCAAAGTGTCACTTTAAAAGCCTACCTGAGAATTTTAATTAAATTTCTGTAGAGACTTATAATTTGTGCTAAAAAGGTTAGAAACTTTCTAAGTCATGTAAGTGTTAACTGTATGATGAGAAACTAATTTTTAAAACTATATAAAGCAATCATTAATTTCCAGGGGGGTTTTGTCCCTTAAAACAAAATGTATTCTCAAATTACTGTATAACATAGACTGCATTTGCTTGTTGGTAGAAGCAGTGATGCTTAAAATATGCTAGCACTGATAGTAATTGTTGTTTCAAGTTTGCCCTAGAAATTACCTAAACTACACTCAGGTCAGCTGTGTCCAAGACTTGCTGTATATGAAGTCTGCAGTTAAGTAAGTGCTCATTCAATAAATGGCATGCCAGTTTTTCTCCTTGGAAAGATTATACATGGAAACACAAAGTTTCAGGCAAAAGATCAGAAACCCATGGCCAGTTCATGCAAGGAACACAAGGACTTCTGCATTAACAGACTCTGAAATGAAAATATCCAAGCCAAGACAGTAAGGCTTCCCTGCGTAGAGAAACTCGAGAAAATATTTACATTTAGTTTCTCTCCAGTTAATACCTTCAACACTATGCATATTCAAAATGTCTCAGTGGGGCAAGGCATTTTCAGTACTAAAAAATGTAGAAAAATATTGTTCTAGGAAATGAAATTTGTCATTGTAAGTACTTTAATTCTGATAATTTTTATCTCTTTTTTAATTTTGTGGGATGATATGGAAAGTCATAGCTTTATCTTTTCTCCAGCTTTTGTTATGATGTCAAAAGGCTAAACAGTAGTCATCCTTAAAGTTACAGTAACTTGCAATTTTTATTCTAATATGTATTGTGACTGTTATTTTAGAGGCTGTGATCTCCATTATAATTGTTACTTCACCTATCTTAAGAATTGCTACCTTATCAGAAAGACAAAAAACTGAAATTTCATTTTTTAAAAAGGCTGAGAAGTGACAATATGGTGTTTCTCACGTATAGTTTCTCTCTTGCTTTATACATCAAAGATGGCACAACATTTCACAAATAAATTATATTCTGAGGAACACAGAATCAATCCTGACATACAACAATATAACCTACCATTAAAAAAGTCTTCCCCCCTTATAAATCTCTTTTACCTGTATGAATTTATCATAGTGCATTTTCATTTTCTTCATTTGATACATTTTCAGCAATCTGACACTTGTCATAGCTGATACCTATGCAATTTTCAAGATTTAGTGGTTATTAAAGACTAGGGTGGGTATAAAAGACTAGGCAGTCTATTGGACGGTTTTGTGGCAACACAAGCCAGCAGATAAGGCAGCCTCTAGTTCTTCTGACAGTGTGAGCACAATGAGATTAAATACCATGTTTTTAGCATGTGCATTAAAAACTTAGGTATAGCAGAATGAGCACTATAAATCTAAATATACCCAATGGATGTGTTGAAAGTGGTCACTTCTCAAAACAAATGTCACTCAAAAATTTGTAAATCTTCACTTTCCTAGTTTAAACCTTTGTTGCATTTATTATTCAAACAAGGGACTCTTGTTAATTACTGTGATATATGTAGATTGGCACCAGACTCATATTCATGTTCCCCAGCTTCTCATAGACATTTATTGCTATATGGCTACTAATTGCACAGCTGTCACTCTCCTTTATTGGCTGAGCTATATTGTTTGTGTTATTTATATTAAGTAAGCATGTTGCCTTGTTCAAAGGGAAACAATGAAATCTTTTGTGCTAAGATACCACATCTTCAAAGCTCTGTGTTTGCATATGGAAATTATCCAAAGTAGGACTGTGGTAATTACAGCCAAGTCCAATGGCATGAAAGATGAAATTGAATCTTTGTTCTTTGTTGACTTTGTTACCAAACTGATTTTGTTCCAACATATTGCTAGAGAATAATTAATAGTACCTTTGTAATCTGAACATATCAATTAACACCTAAAATTCTGTATTACAGAATCATAGAATGGTTTGGGTTGGAAGGGACCTTACAGATCATCTAGTTCCAACCCCCAATATCATCATGATAGTATTATTTAATGTTTGAAACCTTGAAAAACATATCATAATTTCTACTTTGATAAAATAACAGTGAATCATTAATTTTATTTCTGTTTCCTTTCTCATAGATTTTTGTATGTTAAGCCTCTCGTAAGCAAATTTTTTAAATCTACAATTGCAATAATCACTTTATTAGTATGCTGGCAAAGAAGCAGCAGTTTATTCTGTCTTATTTAGAGCTAGTCTAATGCTAAATTTTTTCTTGTATCACCTGTCCTTTAATCAGGAGTATTCCATTTTTTAGATCTGACTAAATGCTTTGATTCTACTGCCAAGAAAACTCAGTATTTTTTTTCCTTTTCTTGAAAATCTAGTGATTTTACTTTTCAAAATCAATTTTTGTTGTCTGTAGAATTTTTTCCAAAGATGTTCTCATTAATAGTGTTGTAATTTCATACAAATGATAGAAAATAAGGTAGTCATGATGATTCTTATTATGAAAGAGCAAGTGGGGTACCCTCTGTTTCCTTTAATATAATGTTTTTTCCCCTTTTCCCTTGCTCAGCTTTCTTCTTCCCATAGGAAAGCAAATGTTGTAGCATACAGCAGGCTTCCCTGTCATAGCCACCACCAGCTGATAGCCATTTCTACCTGATACTGAATTTGATCCTGTAACACCAAGGAGTTGGTACCATATGGGTGGTACCCGGCAAGATTCAACGTGGAAAAGTACCTGGCACGATTCAATGTGATTTCCTTCTATCCATGCTGTTCCTTTGCCATGGCTATTTCTCCAACCCTGTACAACTAAGGTATAACAAGTACATCTTCCTCTAACTCCCTATTTGCTTACTTATGAGCAAATTTTCCAACCCATCAGCTGAAACACTCATCAAGTTGTTTCTGCATATGACATCAACATTTTTGCCACCTTGCTTTTGAGATTTCTGTTCCACATAGGTTTATAGAATATATTGGTCTCTTCACACTTTTTAATGTCAGTTTTTACATGCACCCCTTTGACACCAGAAGCTATTTTTATTTCAGTGAAATCTTGCCAGATGCTTCCAAAACTTAACCTTATATACACCCCTGGTATTGAAAAACTTTTTCCTCGAAATAATAAAAAAAATAAAAATCTATTTATGTCTATTCATGATTTTTTAGTTTGTTCAGCTTACATAATCATTCAGGAAATAATTTATCCAAGAAAGGCAGTTAGAGAATTGATTTTAAATTGTTCACTTACTCTTTCTAAGTACCTGAGAATTTCTCTGAAGTGAATGATACATTTGACTCAATTGAAAGGAAAAACAAAGTGAATTATGTTAGCAAACATGACACCTATCTACAAGAAGGGCTGGAAGGAAGATCCAGGGAACTACAGGCTGGTCAGCCTGACCTCGGTGCCAGGGAAGGTTATGGAGCAGATCATCTTGAGTGCCATCATGCAGCATGTACAGGACACCAGTTGATCAGGCCCAGTCAGTATGTGTTTATGAATGGCAGGTCCTGCCTGACTAACCCGATCTCCTCCTATAATACGAGCACCCACTTAGTAGTTGTCTTTCCAGAATTTAGTAAAGCCTTTGACACCATTTCTCACACCATTACCCTGAAGAAACTGGCTGCTCATGGCTTGAACAGACATGGATCTTTGATTTAAACATTTATTACCCTACAAGAATGTTGGAGGTAACAAGGCTCTCTCTTTGTTTCTTTTTCTTTTTTTAAGACTCAAAATCTGAAATTTCTCAATTTAAAGTCATGAGAAAACTAAGCTTTTGAAAGTATGGTAATTCACAGTTCAAGTAGCCAAATTAGCTTTTGCTCTACAGGGAACTCTGATCCTTTCTTTCCTGGAAAGATGGAAATATGACCACAAGACATTACTTGTATGTTTTGTTTCACCCCAACATTGTTCTGATACAGCTGATTAAGAACCTAGCAGTGCATGGGAATACCCAGAGTGATTATTTTCTGCAGTTTTCTGTCTAGTATGCAGTAAGTCACCTCCATCTAGATCACCTCCCTTCAATGAGGCCAACTTGAAAAGACACTCAGCCTCTTGCCTACTGCTTCTTCCATCCCCATATTGTGGAAGGACAATCAGGAGGAAAAAAGTGAAAACCCCATAGGTTGAGATAAGGACAGTTTAACAGAACAACCCAGAGGAGGAAAAACAGTAGTAATGATAATACTGATGAAATAATATGTAAAGCAAGTGATACAAACTATGAGGCTTTAGCCACTACCCAAGACGCACTCTCCCTGTTCTGGCCACATGTTGAAGCCACTCACTGAAACAGGCATAGTTAGAAACAACAACTTTGAAAAGTCTTCATTAAAAGGCTGTTTTTATTTATAGTTGGATAAATAAGGAAGTGCCAATATAAGCTATTTGAATTACTTATTTTTCACCTATGCTTTTATCTACCAGAGTTGCCAAACTATTGTAAAAGACAAAATTCTATGTATTGTTCTTTCCTCAAAAGCTGACTGCTTTGAATGTTCACCACACTAGAAATCCTGGTTATTTTGTTTTAAAAATCCAATACTTATTAAAATACTTATTAATTTTTCTTTCTGGTAAATGAAAGGTGGACAACTGGTTCCTAAAAAAAAAAAAGATTTAAAAAAACCATTTTAAAAGTGCAAGGTGACCTTGACCTTTTTAAGACTTAATATTTACTTGAACTTGTTACCTCTCATTCCAGCTGGCATCGGTACTCATTGTTGTAAAAGTCCTGCAACAGTAATGTGAGGAATGTTGTCTAAGAATATCAAAGAACATCGCCATGTGGTGGGTTAACCTTGGCTGAGTGCCAGGTGCCCACCAAGCCACTCTATCACCCCCCCTTTCCTTCCCCTCTCCC
>JAVSBS010021922.1:0-26859 GCA_033124195.1 Coracias cyanogaster
GATATTGTATACAAAAATATGCTGGTAATTTCAGAAAGTGTGGTTAGTTAGAAAAGACTTAGCTGAAAATTAAAATCACTGAACAGAATTAGTTCAGTTCTAACTCAAAACAGGACAGTGACTGATATAGAGACTGGATAACTTTGTATAAAAAATATTTCCAGCAAAGCCTATGAAAAATAGGTGCCCTATGATGCAGCACTCAGAGTAACGTAAAGTTTCACATTTTCAGGTCTTTGTTTAGCACACGTATATGTTATGTCCAAGAGGTATCACTTGTAATTCCATACTTCCACTTGTTTTCATAGTTGCATCCAGAGTTTTTTTTTTATTATCAGAATGTTTCTTCTGGTATAGGTAGTATAAATGCTATCTCCTTTGGTCTTTTCGGTGTGTTTCTGTGACTATCTACATGGGACTTTATCCATCTTTTCCCTTTCATCCTTCATTTTTTTTAATGACTTCCTGTTTTCACTTTTCTAGGATTTTTCATAGTATTATTTTATATTTTGTAATTTATTTCATCTCAGTCATGCTGTTTTGCACAGATTTTCAAGTGCTTGTTCTAATCAATGTAATCAGTCACCAATCTTAATCACAAAGCTCTTTGAAATGTATTACTTTATTCATAGACCTCCACATAAGCTGTCTGTGGACCCTTAGGGAGTTATTCCATAGAATTCTCATGAAGAATTTTTTCATCTGACATTCCTTCAAGGAACTTCCAATGAATCAGATTCAGGCGGGATTATTAGAGTTTTGTTGTCATTCATTTATGGAGTAGGAAGGAGGAGGTTAAAAATACTTATGAATTACTAAATTGCCCAGGCCAGGTGCAAAGGCCTGACAGACCCTGGGAATGAGGGGACAAATAGCCGTTGGTTTTATAGGACTGGATTATCTGTGTCCGTTTGTTATATTTTGATGAGGAGATTGCTAAAATTGTGATTACTCCAATGATAATTCTAAGTTCTATCTACACGAAATACTCCATTCATACCTGCAGCAGGATTTACAAGATTTTCCGTGTTACACAAATCTATTCAGTATATTTTCATGTTGCTATCCCCTAAATTTTAATTCCCTCCATATATTTATGGCAAGCATTGTTTTTGTCCTCCTTCTACATAGATTATAGTTTGAAATGCATTACACATGTAGATTTAGTGCACTAAGTGAGGGTAAATCATTTTAGAATTAGCTGTAGCAGTTAGATCATTGAGGCCTGGCAGTGTCTCTTACTTGATGTTTTAATATTGCAATGTGAGACCATAAATCTGAATTAGGCCTCTGATGTTCAAAATAATAATAGAAGATGATATAAGCTGATACTTATAGTGCTACCAATCAACAGAATTTCCAGAAATTGTCCATTGCAAGTTCCTGCTTTGCTTACATGTAACTTGGATGACTTTTTAAATGTAAATTGCAGAAAAAGCAGTTAAAAATTTAAAAAAATTAAGTTTAATTGAAGTTAATTATACTAACTATTTAAAATAAAAACCCATTCTATTTAAGATTTTTTTATATATATCATGGAACAATGATCTGAAATACAACAGGAATTCAGTTTTAAATAAAACATATACTACATCATAATTTATATAAATTGTAACTTTTTCAAAATGACAGTGAACATTTGATATATTCAATATTAGCGGCTATAATTACTGAAGAAGCTATGGTTCTAATCATACTCAAATCTTTATTGATTTGAAGAGTTTGCAAGTCTGTTTATATGACAGACTAAAAAACTAGGTGAATGTGGTTTTTTTTCCCTTATGTCTTATATGCATAACTGGACTGTGTGTACACCATTCTTCTTCTTTTTAAATTTTATTTTAAAGCTATATACATGTGATAAAGACAAGTTTTTGTAACTGTTTCCAGAGAATAGTGGTCAGAAAGAGGAAAACCATGTCAGGATATCTTGTTATTGAGAAGTGGTTGTCCTGATGCACAGTAGCGCATTGAATTGTCCTCTGTTCCATGGCTGTGTGTTGCCATCTGCAGTTATGATACCTTTCTCTCTTGGCTGCATAACCACCCAAAGAAAAGGTGAGCTGAAGTCATAGTGCAGAAGACAAAGGGCTACTGCACATGGTAGCAAGCCTCATAACACCACCAGTAATCCACCAGTAAGACCTTTTGCTACATAAAGCAATCTTTTAAGTTCAGAGGTCTTTCACCTTACCTTTTTAGTTCATCCAAACATTTATTTCCTTCATCAAGAAATTAAAAGGTGATCAGATCCTCCCAAACCTCTCACTACATCCTCAATTTTGTTAAATTTCACCACTGATTTAATTACTTTCAACAGATATCTTTTCTGTTCCTCTTAACTCTGCCTTCATTTGTCCCTGTGGTATTCTGTTTGTCTCAAATATTATATTTTCTCCTGATAATTGAGGAGACCTGTGAGAAGAGAAAACCTTTCAACCTTCTCTATTTCCTGTTTTGTCACACTTCCTTCTAGCCTTTCCTTTATATGAGGCAGTCATATAGATAAACTACAGTTTGTCCTACCAGAACAAAAGTTCTATTCACTTGTTCCAAGACATGCTCTGTCCTCAGCTACTTGAAACAAAGTCCATTAATGACTAATTTGGGCCTGAGTGCACTTAAGTGGAAAGGATGTCCCTCTGGTAGTTTTCAAAGGTACATCCTCTCTTCATTTCCCACAACTTAGACACTTCCTTTAGACCTTTCTCCTCAGGCTGTATAGACACAACCAGACAAAATTTAAGTATCGGAGTTTGCCTGAATTCCTCTCAAACTACCCATGGATAATACTAGTGGAATATTAACTCTTGGAGTTGCACAGGAAACAGATTTCCTTCCAATGAGATGTTTTTAATTTTTTTTTTAATCTTCAATAACATTACACAGAAGATTAGTCTTCTACAGTATCTTCCGTAGAAAACAAGAACAGAGAAGATCCATTAGCTTGTAGGTTTCAGTACAAGATTAGACTATCTTAATTGCTGAAGTACAAGCCTGACTACATGCACTTCAACTACTGACTTTTGTTTAAAATTTTCCACTTCGTATAATTAATAAAATGTTAACTGTACGAAGATTTGTACTTGTGTTTTGTGCGGCTTTGAGCAAATTACATGTATATCAGGGTTTCTTCAAAACTGGTACCTGTCCATGAATACTTATAATGTCAACAGATGTCATTGACATTGACAATTTCTAAAGCAGCTCAAAATTTTATGTAAAATATGGTTGTGCATGAGCAGAGACCAACTGGTTCATCAAATTCCTGCTTTGGGAAACATTTATAAATAATTCTGAAAATTATTTGCTAGCATGACTACTATTTGGTTTTGGTTTTTTTTTTACAGTAGCCCTCCACTTCATTTACACCATACAGCTGGAGCAAGGTAGCAATTTTTCACTATTAACAGTGTGGGGAAAAAAAACCCAAACCAAAAGACCCGCAGCTGTTACATACACAAAAGAGTTGCTTTAACATTACAAAAATGCCAGGAGGAACTTAGAGATGTAATTGCTAAAAAAAGACAAATAAAGCACCTGAGAAAAGACATTAAATACATGTGAAATAGACAAGAAAAGAAAATAATCAAGAAAATGAGGAAGTGGCCAAAGTGCCTTTAAATCCATGGGAAAATATTTCTCGCTGATAACAGAGACATTATTTGTTTAGCAGATTCCCTCATATATCCTACTGTGGCATGGTAGTAATGGACAAAATATTATTAAATCACAGTTTATATGAAATTATAAGAATTGAAGCTGTAGTAAAAAAGGTTACTTTTTCACTGGGTTTTATAAAACAATTTGAAAAGAAAAACATTTCACAGACCCATTATCCTGAGGAAGTGGCCAAAACCAAGCCACATTTGACTATTTCTTCCAAAGTTTAGAGAGAGAAAATATGAGTAAAATGTGCTTTAGAACTATCTATGCAAAGTGAATATGCTGCACCTACTTTCAGTGTTGTCATAAAATCATTACTTCAAGAAAACATATGATTTTGCTATAAAATAATGCTTTGAACTGAATGGAGAAAACTTAGTAATTTGATAAGAGGTCTCAGTGCCATGCAAAACATGATGCAAATGTTTCTGAAGCAAGCACATTTTCTCAAGGACAATCGGAATCCATATGTAAGAGAACAAACATACAGCTTCCATTCAAAAAGTTAATTAATTGACTATGTCTTACCACCTGTAAATGCTGAGAGTGATACTTCATTTTTCTTAACATTAGTTTGCACTACCCCTTTTGGTTGCAAGTTTCTGAGGCTGGAAGCAATTTTCTAGTAGCCTAGTGTGTATAACAAGTATCTAATGTTGGCAATGGTCCCTGGGTCTTACTATAAATCCAGTATGCTTTTTGGATGACAGTAAATGTGTATACATCAATTTTAAGTGCAGATGAAAAAATAAGTTATTTCAAATAAAAATATTTCCATAAACAATGAAGATCACCAAATGGCTAAATCTGAGAGAGGAAGGTATGTTTGTATTTTTTGCTCTCCTACACATCATGTAGGTCGTGCTGAAGTCTGTGACAAAGACAGCTCACTGCTCTAGAAACTTCAGTTTCTTTTACTTCAACAAATGCAGTCTAATTGAGTGATCTTGATAATGTTTGAAGCACATGGATTATTTACAGTAATGAAAACTCATCACTGTGGGAAGTATCCTGATTACGGTAGGACTAGCAAAAGGTAAAATCTTGCTGGGAGAAAAGAGGTAATAATTTTACTTTCAAATTCTCATTCTTGAAAGGAATTTTAAAAACAGTTAAAAGAACCTGTCTGAACTGTCAACATTAATAAAAGAAACTTTTCTGTTCTGTTACAGCTGTTTCAGGACAGTCACTGAATACCTATTGGTATTTGCATTTTTTTGCAATATATTGCAGCAATACCTGTTAGAAAGTTTTTCATGACACTGACAGTAATGTCACTTGCATGAATAGGAAAAGAAAGAAATGCTTATGTTCAGATTCAGAACTTTTTCTAACTATAATGAATTTGCCAACCCAAGGATTTTTGATAGGTGTCTGATATTTCTGAAAGTAACTTTGATAATCTTTAGTAGACAGAGCACACCCTAAATGTATCTTTTTCAGTTCAGTGACACAATGCACAAAGTAGAATCTGTTTCAGCACAGGGCAAAGACTTCAATGGAAGTACTAAGGGAGTAGATCTAAATATAAAAAATACTCTTTTGGTGTCCTCCAAATTCTATTAGGATTTCGATTACTTATTTATTCTAATACTGCTGTTACTACTTTGGTGAACTATATGAAGTTAAAATACATCTAATAAGAAAAACAAAAGCAATCAGGAAAATACATACTAAAATTGCATTCCTGTGTAACCTGCCCTAGATTCTATGGTCCTGCTTGGCAGGGGGAGTGGACTCGATGATCTCCAGAGGTCCCTTCCAACCCCTAACATTCTGTGATTCTATGATTCTAAAATATAATATTAAGTGTGGTATCTGGAGAAAAATAATTTAAAAAGAAATGAAAGAAAATATGTAATCTTAGAAACATAGAAATATGCAAATACCTGGTACTCAGTTCAATAAAAGTTATTTACATCTGACTATACTTGTAAGTTTACCTCTCTGAACATTTTAAATAGGTTATAACTGTTCTTTCTAGTATTCTTATCAAATAGAAAAGTATTGCTTAATCAATATAAAAAACCATGTATGTGGTCTTCCAGTTTTAGCTAACAAACTCTGAGGCAACACAGAATTTATTATCAACAGGATTTCTGCGAAAAAATTCCATAATTACAAGGTTAGGTAATCCTCAAAGTTTTTTAATAAGTCATTCCTGTTTTGCTAAGTATATTACAAAAATTACTAAAAAAAAAAAACAACCCTCTAGCCTGCAGAAAACAGAAAATTCAGAAAATAAAATACAGTGGTATAAAGTATAACTGTACACAAATTTACAATCCCTGCATCTTATTTAAGTGAACTTCATTAAGAAGGCTAAGTATCTGGTTAATCAGCACGCAGAAATTAGGCTATCAGAATCTGGATCTGCAGATACAGCAAGTACAGTGTTTTACAGTATGACTTAGTCTTTTCAACATCTTCAGTGATACTCAAAATCTAAATGTGTCTGTCTGTGATATAATGTTCAAATGTAAACTGGGAGTGCAGTTCAATTGCCAAAACTTGAACATGTAGAACCATTTTAAATATCCTGTGCTGTACAAAGCATCTATACAAGGCTTGAAAATAACAGATCGTACTTATTCTTGCTTTTCCCCAAGATACCAGACCAACAACAAGCCATTAGGTCTATTGCCCTACTGTATCTCCAGTATCACTAAAAATTAGTGTTCTGGTAATTGAATCAACTTTCTAGTCAATATAAAAAACAATGTATGGAGAGATTGTCATCCATTCAAACAGAGATGTCTAAACTATGATAAACTGAGAAGTTGTTTTCACTTATGTGAGTGTGCTGAGTGGATCTCCTTGACTGTGAGAACATAGGCTTTTGTGTAAACATCTATGTGTAGATGCTTAGACTCAAATGCCTCAGTTTAGAGCTGAATACTACTTCTTATAGGCATGCTGAAAGGAAATGAGAGGAGGAGGAAAGCCTGAGAGAGGAGATTAGGATGTGGTGAGCTGGAATGAGCTGATGTAGAGAAACCTTATGCCTGAATTTGACAAGGGGACAACTAAAAGTTTTTTTCCAAATGCCTACTGTGGTTTTACTGAACTTTGTTTTTCTTACAAAATCTGAGCTGTGATTTTAGCCATACATTTCAGAATAGTTCTTAAGAGGTTATATGACAGTAAATATAATTGAATGTTTTCTGCACTGCAAAATCTGTTTAAGAAATATTTGCCACCTCTCACTTTGCTTTCTCAGCTCCTTGTTTTTACAAATGCAGTGACATTTGCTGACAGTGTAACTGTTGGAGTCATATTGTAAATCAGTTCAGTGAGATGTCCACATTATAAAATAAGAAAGAAAACATATTTTCATTTCCAGAGGAGGAAATGAATATGAGACTATGTTATCAGTCACATTGTTCTGATGATTGTTCTTTTGTCTATGCTATCTCTGTGGTACAATAGTAACAGATAGTTACCATACCAAAATTCTCCCCCTATAGTACTTAGCCAAGCAGACAGCAAATAAAAGAAAACATATTGATCCAAAACTGTAGACATTACTAATTCATTTTCTGAGAGAGGGAGCAAGCAGGTGAGCAGCTCCATTTATTTTCGTGTGTCTAACCTGAATCCAACTGAAATGTGTTTAATCTAAATCAACCATTTCAACAGGCTTTATTACAATTAAGTATGTTCATTGGGTAGAGTTAATGATCTAAATAGACAGGTCAGACATTTGTCTGGGGAAAAGCTTAAAACAAGAACATGTCAGTAATACAGATTAGTGGGAAATGAGGAAATATTAAGAAAGTTATAGGCTCAGTGGTAAGAAAAGAGAAAGAAGTGATGACGTAGAAAACAAGCGCAATGGAAGGATACATGAAGAGGAATAAAGAAGTGTGTAGTGAAACTGAGATAAAGATGCTGTGGAAGAACAGATGTGGGAGCAGTGAACCATGCACCACTGGCCAGGGAAGTCCCTAACAGCCACAGGCTGGCCTGCTTCTCCCAAAATATGTCTCTTCCAATGCAGCCCAGTGAGAATCTTGTTTTCCCCATCTATCCACCTTGCCTGTGCAGCTAGACACAGAAAATCCTTCTTAGATACACTTTACTTGCATCACCTGTATTATCACACACACAACCTCCAATAAACTGGGGAAAAAAATCCTCATCCCATCAGACAACATTCTCATCTGGCTGGATGGCATTGTTTTGGCATAGCCAGTGCTTCTGTTGGTAATTCAGGCACCAGCAGATGTAGAACATCTCATACCTACCCTGTTAGAAAAGTTGCTCAAAAGTGTCTCTAGGCTTAACTACATTGTTGCCATCTTGATGAGAAGTTTATCTTCGTGTGTGACAAAGAAGGAAAGGGACAGGGACAGTGGCAGATGAATGAAAGCATATTGAAACTGTCAAGGGTAATTTTTTGTCTTTTTAAGTTAGCTCGTATGTATTTCAGTTCACAATATTTCTTTTTAAAGAAGGAAATGCAGAAAGGGCACAAATCATACAACGTGATACTACATATACTTAAAATCCAGACTTATGGATATTTAAGGATTGATCCAAGACTTAATGATGAACTTTAGCTTTAACCAATTAGTGTGACTTTTATAATAGTAGGAGTAAAGATTTTGTACTTTGCATGAACACTAAGTGGTTAAATACCTCTCTCTTTAGATTTATGAAGTGCAGGCTTACATAGCTGCAATTCAGTAGAAGTATTTAATGCTCCAGATAAAAATAAAAGGTGACTGAATACACTGAAGAATTTGTTAATAGGGTTTGATTCTCTGAACGTTTGTATCAGCAAGATCCACTGACTGAGATGAAAACTCTGTTCTGATGTATTATGACACAAAACATTTTTTTCCTGGAATACATCCTCTAAGTAAGATTTACTTTCAAAGCTTCCTGCAGCTGGATATACAAGCTAAAAATATTTAAAATTCCTAAAGAACTAGGAGGTGGTCAGTTCTTGTGTAGATGAACTATACCATTCTATCCTTTCCTTTTAATCATAATAAATCATAATTGCTGTTAATATACTGTTAAAAGCATTGTAGAAAATAAGTGCTATGCTATTCTTCTATGATATTCTTGTTCTACTTCTTGGCAATAGAAGGACCATTGTAAGTTTTTCTTTCTGACAATTTTGGGCTATTGCTATCTGTGGCATGACATAGATCAAACAAAATGCCATGTGCAGACTGACAGCTTTGCAAATAGCAGGCATTAGCAGTCATTATATGAAAGAAAAGAGCTTTGGAACCGTGTCCTTATTTGAGCTGGAACAGAACTAATTCTATTCAGTGATCTTTACTGCTCAGTCTCTTCTAACTAACCACACTTTCTGAAATTACCAGCATATTTTTGCATACAATATCTGTCTGCTAGCAGTGATAACACCTGATGCTTACTACCAAGGAATGGTATGCAGAAAGGCTCTTGTTTATACTTGCTCCTGTGCAGACCAAGGTCACTGCTAAATCTTGTGTGCCCCATTGAGGGGTGCAGAAAGTGAAAGGCCACAGCTGCAGGGAGGAGCAGCCAGAACAGGTGACCCTAAACTGACCAACGAGGGATTCTATTCCATTCCATATATGTCATGTTCAATATAAAGCTAAGGAATCATGAGGGTCAAGCTCTCATCTTCTTCAATGGCCAGCCTCTGAGGAGGACTCTGTCCATTCTGCCTTTGATCCTGATCCATGTGTTTCTGAAACCAGTTCCTGAATTCCACTCCTGAATCTGGTTCCCATATGGTTAACACAGAACGTCTGTCATTTGTCTTGTGGCTGGCCCCAGCAGCCCTAACCTTTGACAGTCACTGAAAAAGTGCAAGTAGTATTTTAGTTTGAGCATTCTTAAATCAAACCTGAACATTTCTTTCTTCCTCATGTTTTCATCAGAAGTGTCAGCACTCTCTGTTATCCCCACTGGAACAAGAATTAGACTCCAAAAAGCAAGACATTGGATATTTCCATGTCTCTCTGCCTTTCATTTTATTTACCATTCCATCTTTTTCTGATGCTTTTCTCAAGGGGGAAACCTCAGCAAATGGTAACAAAGAGAAGACACAAGTTCCTCTAACATCATAGCAGTGTTTTGGGATAGTGAGTGGGATGTAAACTCTTTTCTACAGATTTATGTTGGATTTTTAGTATATTCTTATATGTTGCTTAGAAATAGACCAAGCTCTAGAAATATTGAGCAAAGCAAATATGGAAAAAATGGAAGAAGACAAAATAGCCTTTCAGTTTGCATAAATAAAAATGAAAATATAAATCAAAGCTATGTTGTTTTTCAGTTGGAGAGAAAATACCTAATAGCAGAGGTGTCAGAAATAACCAGATAACTTGCTACTATTTTCCTGTCTACATTCATGCCACCTTGAAACCTCTCTTAAGCGAACACATTTATTTTTCTCATGACTGCCAAGGTTATATTGTAATAATCATATTATCAATGGGTTATTTTACAAAGTTTGCTGCACATAAAGAAAATCTTGAAAATGTGATTAGGAGATACTGGTTTTATCAAACTATGTCAAAAAAACTGGAAAAGTTTACTCCACAGTTATTAAGTTCTCTTCCTTTATCAGAAGTAAACTTACCCTCAGTCTCCCTCACTACCTTGTCTAGTAAACTTTGAAATGTACATCACTACTTCTACAGTTTATTTGGGCATAACAGCTGTTACATGGCATATATCTGATAGTTAGATCCTGACTCTGGACAGGTGACATTTTAACTGATGTTATCTGTATTGGGAAAATGAAGATAGAGATCATCCACATTGGGAAAGTATAATTTAGAAAAGCAACTATTATTGCATCAACATGTGTTGCATGTTGAACAAAATGAAAGAGTGACGTGAATGTCAACTTCTAGCATATATAGTCTAGATATACAAGGAACATAGTCTGAGTTGCAGTTAGATGTGTTCTCTTTTTGTCTGTTTTTGTGGGTTTTTTGCATCTCTATATATGTGTATTCATATACTTATATTTTTACACATACAATTAACCAAGAAGAAAAATTAGAAAAGCATGTATTTGCCTCTTTAGCTAATGACTCTTTCTCTGAGCAAGGGGTATATAAATAAGCTGTCCTCCTGACTCAAATTAATCAATTTTCTCTCTCCATTCTTTTAATACATTATCATTATGTTTTCCTTTATTTTCCCAGCCAATAGAGCTGTAGTTTGGAGATAAAACAATGGACAAGGAATAAAGTAAAATAGGCAAGTGACCTCTTCAACTTTTTAAAGTGTGTATTTAGTAAGAGAGATAATTTCTTTGTGAGTGTGTGTGTTAGCGTTCCAAAATTTTTTGCACTTTTTTCAAAGCTAGTATTTTAACACTGTTGCCAGGAAGAAAGAAAAAAATTGCAAGCACAAGCTGCTGTTATGAAAACATCACTCTTCTAATTCCAGGCTTGTTTTTAGTGTCCCCTTGGGTGCCATTCTCCCAGCATCATTGGTTTCTCTTCTGTTCTTGTGATTTCTGTTGATTGTGTGCATGGCCTCTACCATCTGCCCACGGTAGGTCAAGGAAGTAAGCAGCAGTAGTGAATAATTTTCTTGACATAAATACTGCTAAGCTTTGAGTTAGACAAATAAAGAAAAAAAAATCCATGTAAGCTTAAACTTATTGATACAACCATTCTAGCAGTACTCATCATTTATATTTGTGTAATATAGGGGGAAACATCTTAGGAAAAGGAGATTATCTAAAGTTTGGATGACATTCCACTTTTGCAGATAATTTTGTTAACAACTTGTATCCAGATTAAAGAGCAAATTATCAAAACTCAAAGCAAGACTGAAGAGGGGAGATGGGGAAGAGAAATGCCAGTCTAGTCATGCCATACTCTTAGCTAAGATTAATTAGTTAACCCACACATAGTTCCAATGTGCTTTTTACACACAGATACATGCACACAGACACACCGACACACACATTAGATGATGCAGGTGTACATTAAGTATCCGCAGTTATTGCAGCTTCCTACCTGGAAAATAACAGATTAAAGTTCCATTACTTTACTGAAACAGTACCAAACTATTTTATAGACAAGCCTATACAGAATCATTAAGAACTTATGTCTCTCCTTTGTGTTCAAGGTCAGAAAAATGACAAAAGTTATCAAACATTTTAAAAAAACTGTGGCCCATAAGAAGAAAACAAATTGTCTTAAGATCCTCTGAAGTCATGTTGAATTGTCTTAATTTTCAAGAGCTTTTTGCATTAATACATTTCTAATACCATAATAATTTGGTTCTGATTCACCAAATGAATTAATGTGTAGATAGGACGGTGCAGCAGTAATTTCACACTAATAACAGTACAAACTTGAGTTGAGGAAAGAGGTGATAGCTGCACAGGGAAAGCTTCAAAAATCTAGGGTAAGCTTTATTGTCTAAATCCTACTGAAAATAGTATCTGGCAGGGAACAAAATGGAGGTACTACCTTTACATTGCTCATACATTTGTTGGAGAAAATATTAGCTCTAAGCTGGAGTAATGAAAGAGTAACATTTTCCCTTAACTTAGTCCAACATAAGATTTCAGCTTACAAAATGTTGATCAGATCACTGCAGATAGTACTAAATCCAGTGCAAATATTAGACCTTGCTAGCAGCTACATACATACATACATATTCCAGCATTCCTAAGTCTTCTCTGTCAATTACTGCTGTTTTTAAATGGGATGGCTTATACAATTCTATTATTAAAATACCTGCAAACAACTACATCAATACTGTATTTTTAAACTGCAAATAGTATAATATGTAGGCAATATAAAGATTATCACGTTAAAGTTATGTTTGTAATATATCTCATTTATGTTATTTCTGAGATCATGTCAATGAAAAAGTAAAATTACAGCTACTTTGTTAACCTGTGATAAATTCAAGCCATGGTAAATCTGGTATTTTTATTGAAAACCCTAGAGAAATGAAATATATTCCTACAGTGCATATGCTAATGCTTGCCATAGAGCAAGTATTTAAAGATTCAGAGTGAAAATTAAAATGAACCTTAAGATCATATGAGTTTTATGATGGTGAAGGTGGGGAGAAGAAGTAAGCCTGTAATTTATAATGGAAAGTTTGGGTATAGCTGCTGAACGTGGAGCACTGAGAGGCCAGGTGATCCTGGAAAGAAGTTACCTCTTGGCCATGAGAATACGGCAGATGAAGAGACAAGCTTGGTAGGGCATAGCAGGAATAGGACTTCTCCACAAGGAAAGACAAGCCAGTAGCTAAGGCTGACCACAACAAAGGGAAAGGGCAGTAACTTGGAGTAGCAAGGGACACAGCCACAGGATATCTGAACAAAGTTGTTTCCCAGTGATGGTCTAGTGGCCTTCAGACAAGGAGAGGAAGCCAAGCAGTTAAGGATTCATCCAGGAAGTCCAGTCAACAAGTCAGAACACCAGGAGACAGGAATAGAGAACTGAACTATTTATCATATAGCTCAGGCAAGACCTTGGAGTCTGAGTCCCCTCACTGTCACAGCTACGGGCAGAGGTCCCAGACAATACTGATGAGGGTAAGTAAGACCTGTTGATGCACATCACAACTTGACAATTCTAATGGAACTATTTTAAATCTGGAGATTAGGCTTTCAGTCACATAATTCCTTCTGTTATGAATATGTTTCGTGATGGTGTCCAGTTTGGAAGAATAACAGCTTTCCATAAAGCTGTTCCTTCTTTTGTCTCCAATCACTTTATGATGAAGATGTCTATTAGTTCTCAATATGCATTCATTCAAATCTACACAAATTTATTCACAAAAAAAATATAAAAAGAAGTATATGACAGCAACTATAACACGATTTTTTATCTTACAAGGAGTTTCAACTACCTTTTGCCCATTACCAATACATACTGCAACCCTTTGTGTAGGAAACTAATAGATATTGTGTAGCTGTTATTAGTTGAATTATTTCTTGTACACATAGAGTGATATATGAAGCATTAATTTAATAGAAATGTTGGTGTAGCACTGCAATTTATTTTTCAAGTAATAATATTCAATGTTTTGTAAATTATTTTCTTTTTTGCTTTTTCAGCTTTTTCATTCTTTATCTTCTTTTTTAAGAGGACAGTAGAGGAAAATTAGTTTAGCAAACCCCTAACTGTCTGGGAATGCTATTATGGTGGGTTCACCCTAGATGGATGCCAGCTACCCATCAAAGCCGCTCTATTAGTCCCCTACTCAGCTGGACAGGGGAGAGAAAATATAAAGAAAGGCTCATGGGTCAAGATAAAGGGCAGGGAGAGATCACTTAGCAATTACTGCCAAGGGAAAAACAGACTAGAATTTGGGAAATTAATTTATTACCAATAAAATCAGAGAAGAATAATGAGAAATAAAACCAAATCTTAAAAATCTCCCCCTCCCCCCATCCCTCTCTTCTTCCCAAGCTTAACTACTCAAAATTTTCTTTACCTTCTGCCCTGCAGCAACACAGAGCGATGGGGAATGGGGGTTGGAGTCCATTCATCATACATTGTTTCTGATGCTCCTTCCTCCTCAGGGGGAGGACTCCTCACCCTCTTTCCCTGATCCAACATGGCATCCTCCACAGGCTGCAGCTGGATACCTGTTCCATCCTTAATGTCTATGGGCTGCAAAGGTGCAGTCTGCCTCACCATGGTCTTCACCACAAGCTGCAGGGTGATCTCTGCTCCAGCACATGGAGCACTTTCTCCCGCTCCTTCTTCACTGACTTTGGTGTCCACAGAGTTGTTTCTCTCACATATTCTCACTCCTTTCACCAGCTACAGTTGTACAAGTTTTTCCCCTTCTTAAATATGTCATCATAGAGGTGCTACCACCATCGCTGATGGGCTTGGACTCGCCCAGCAGCAGGTCTGTCTTGGAGCCAGCTGGCATTGGCTTTATCAGACATGGGGGAAGTTTCTAGCAGTTTTGCACAGAAGTCACCCCTGTAGCCACCTTGATATCAAAATCTTGCCACACAAACCCAATAGAGCTGCCAAAGCATAGCACTTTTGTATGTCCTTAGGTATTTGGAAACCATACTACAAACCAAGCAATTTCATATTTCTTTAAGTAGCTATAGATTATAATATAGAATAACAGTGTGATGTGTATATTTTAAAAGTAGCTTTGATCTTCAAAGAAGACTGTGGAGATGTTCCACTTAGTTTAGCTTTATTTACACTGTGTAGAATTTATCTTGTCATGTGGTTTTCTATTAAAAATGCTTACTTTTAAATACAAATTTTTGTATTTAAGCCTATTATAAGGAATTTCAACATTGAACTTAATTTAACTGCATTTTTCTTCAATCATACTGTTCTCCATTGCCACAACATAGTAAATAAGACAACAGAGATGTCCATTCTAAATTATAGATATTATATGAGCAATGTATGTAATTTGAATCCCTTAGAAAATAGGCATATAAATTTAATTAGTATACAAAATTCTGCTGAAGGCAATGGAAGATAGCTTCAGGGGGCAATATATCCTTTCTTGTAGTAACTCTAAAAACCAGATGGACTTCCTCTTCTTTTCACTTCCTCTCTTTTTCCTTTACTAGAAGCCTTTTACCGTAGTCTAGATATAAATTGTAGGCGTCTGAAGTTAGATAAAATGGATTTCTCCTTGCTGCATTCATCATATACTATTTATGTTCCTAGCCAGAACTAAGCTTTCAAATAAAATTCAGTCATTGTTTACTTGTTTTTGTTATAAGTAAAAAATATTTCCGAAAGAACTGCAGAATATTATTGATAACCTATCACTGGCTAAAATGAGAGATCGGAATATTTGCATTTTGTTTTGTTGTTTGTTGTTTTTTAAAACCATATTTGAGTTAGCCACCCTAAAATCCTTCTATAATTGAGAGAAACAAATACTTTTGTTATGATTGATTTATCATAATTTTAGATGTTTATGGTAGGATTAGTTGAGTGTACATATAAACATTTGGGTAGATCCATTTCATGTGGTATACCCTTTACACTAACTCATGCACAGGGAGGAGAGGACAGAAGAAAGCATTACATAGGTATTCATTGTATACCTGTGTGGAAACATAGGAAGCCTGTAGATCTTGGTCCAAAAAACTTGGACAGCAATGGGTAGGTGTTCACTGACAACCGCAAGATTTAGACCAAGCTGTTTGCGTACTCATACATTTTGCAGAACTAGTGTGTTGTTAATAATAACTTCTCTAGGAAAAGAATATGTAAGGGGTTATTTGCTATGCTTTGAGTCATGCTAACAAAGAGGATGTTTAGGAGGAGGAAAGAGGCACATGCTATTCAGAAGTGCCCCAGTGATTCCTTCTGTTATGCAGGTTTACTTCACTATTGTTGCAGAATGACATTCAAAAAGCAAAATACTGAATAGTATGAAAATTAACATAATGAGTACAAAATTTTTGTCTATTATTGAACTGGTTTCTCTGTTCCAGAAAATTTCTGAGTTAATTTCAGCTTGATCGTATATATACATCACTTTGGAATGGCTAAAGTTATGCTCTGCATCATACACTACTTCCCCTCTAAAAATGGGAATTAACATGATATTTGACTACACTAGTGTCCTGGTTTGGACAGGACAGGGTTAATTTGGTGTTGATATTCTATACCGTGATAACGTCACGCCCTGGAGGCTGGTCGAGTTCCGAGGGGAGGGCACTTTGTTCAGTTCGGCTTCGGCGTTCTCGGGTCGAGCACGTGTGTATTCGGGTCGTCTCCTTTTATATCTGGTATTGCCTTTTTTGTTGTTGTTGTTCTCTGTGTAATTACTTCGTTCTTAATATTTGTTGCTGCAGCAGTTTATTACGTGTTCTTTATATTAAACCTTCCTTATCTCAACTCAAAAGGGCACTTTGAAACTTTTTTTTTCTTTCCCTGTCCGCGGCTGCGGCGGGGGAAGGGGGCGGGAGGCGGCGGCGGCGCCGGCCACGAGGGCGGCTACAGCAGAGCCCCGCTGCCCTTTTACTAAACCAGCACAACTAGTATCTGTCTCAATACTTTTCCTAAGAGTTAAAAAATGCCCCAAACCAATATGATCTTAATTTTAATATGTCTTTTGCATTTGTAAAACATGATCTCCTTATATTTTACATATTAAACAGCAAGTCTAACCTGGATTGTGATTTGGTGGAAATTTGACACAATCCAAGGACACTGAATAGTATGAAAAAATATGTTTTACATGACAGATTTCTCTTTTTTAATATTTCCAGTGGAAGCATCTCAACTAACACATGTTAGAAAGGTTATAGATGCAAGAATGAAAAAAACATGAAGTCATACAAGGATTAGTTTTGATGCACAGTAAATCCTTTAAGAACAATCATTGTTATTAGAATACTTTTGTACAAAGTAGATGGCTTCTTAGAATATTTGAACATTTGAACATGCTTCAGCACAAGGATCTGATGGTTTTACTCTAAATACTATTTTGTATTTCTTAAAAAGACTTTCTAAATTTAAAAAATCCAACAAAACAAAATATGAGATCAAAGTCTGCCTACTTCAAGATTCCTGACCACATGTTATGACAACACAACAGCAAGATCTAATTCACATGCAAAATTACTGTGGGATAAAGATACGGTATCTACCTTCCAGGATTGTACTCAGTGCCTGATACCCTCGCATCTGGTAAATGAATCATGGTCACAGAGTTAGTTCATGGACTGTCCTGTGATGGTAGGCACTGTTTAATTCCTAGTATGCTTAGGCAAGTCTTGGGAGAGGAAGACACAATACATGAGAGTTTCCAGACATACAGGCATGATCTGTGCATTGCCATTTGCTTTTAGGGCTCTGACCCCGCTTCATTTATTATCTTCTTTTGTGGTCAAGGCCAGAAGTTTGCTGCTTCTTTTCCTGCAGGTAATCTACCCAACTGCTAACTTCACGGCTCAGTCCTGTCACTTTTACAGAGGACAGTTAACGTTGCAGAATTAAGAACTTAAATGAAACAGAGAGATCAGTCCAAATACAGACTTCAGCTAATTGATTATATGACGTAAATATGTATCCTGGTATATAAAATGGAAAGGGAACTTCATGTCCTTGTAAATGTTGGCTACTTTGAAGGAAAAAGCATACTTCAAAGGCAGGATTGCTCTGAAGGATCATACAGATTATTACTGAATTGCTGCTGACATATTTCCACAAGGAGTTCTTCAAAGGAGAGAAAGTAATAACTGATCATCGAGGCTCATAGTGACATCTATATGAAACTGCTGTAAAGAAACTCCAAAATATATTTTTATAAAAAATCCAAACCACCTTATTTCAGGCTTCATAAAAAACCTTAGACTCAGCATATCATTAGGAGAAACTGCTTAGGCTTGCAAATGTCTCCAGTAGATGGGGGGTAATGTATCACTTGAGAGAAAAACTTTAGGAAAGAAAAGACTTGAAACACTGATTGTTGTAATTATCAAAGAAAGTGAAACTCAGCAATTCTGATTAAGTTTATTTTCTAATTTGGGGAGTATAAGCCTAATTGGTTAATACTTTGTGGCTAACATAAGTAAGTTTTATTCAACCCATTATCACAGAATTTCGAGATTTTATACCTTTGTCACTCATCAAATTTATGGAATTTCACCGTGAAACATCTCTTTAATGACAAGTGTCAGAGGCAGAACACTAATTTTTTTTTTTTTTTTTTTTTTCTCCATCTGACCCGTTGTGTTTCTTTGTTTCAGTCTCTAAAATCTACTGTTGTAACTTCAGGGTCAGAATTCACTCTGGCTTATGACCCTATTAACTATAGCTGAATGAAAACAAATCAATGTATTATTGTTTCTTTCTGTTCTTTAGTTGTTTTACCAGAAAAAAACTGTCAAGCATACCCCAGGAACTCCGGGGTATTTCTCTTGAAAATCCAACTCCAGTAGCTGATTCTACAAACCGTTATGTGGTCATAACATGTCTTATCATACCCAAATCTTTAGCACTTCATCAGATATTATTTTCCTTATCAATATTTTTCTATTTCTGACAGTTATTTTCCCATTTGGCCAGATATTTACTGATCACTTGCTGTTTCCACAGACTACATTATAAGAACTGAAGGGACTGCTCTGACCATGTTGTGTGGTGGTCTGTGAAGTACAGGAGAAAAGTTTTCTCTGAATTGTCTGATCTTTGTAGCAAAATAAGCCTGCAGTAAACTAATACTTAAGCAGCAGATAAATCAGCAGTTAGCAGCTCAGTGGGCTATGGCACTTATTCCTGCAGAACACATGCAGATCTCATTTTTTTTTCTAAGTTCATACACTCATTTGTTGTTTGGAGTATTTTTTTTTATTATCTAGTTTATATGTACTCCTTAGAAAGAAAATACCTCACTTAATATTAAAGTGCATGGAAAGATTTGTTCAATCACAATTCTTAGATTAAAAAATAAATCACAATGTAAATGTGAAAATGTTAAGACATAGTTGTGTGTAACAGAGAAAGTATGACTCACTTTCCAAATGAAATTGAATTTCTTAATCTTTCAGATGAAAAAAAAGAGTTTAATTTTTTTCTTTTTTCAATTTAAGCTACAGATGTAGGTTCAGTCTCACAGTTCAAGTTGTGATCTTTCATCACCAGTTATTGCAGTCCAACTTTCTTATTTTTTGGTCTAAAGACTAATAAGTTTTTGAACTGGCAGAATTCCAACAGGAATCATTCCTACCTTTAAAAGAGTCAATAGACATATTATTACAGCCTCCATTTGACATCAGAGTATCAAGTTTAGTTTTCTAATTTAATTCTAGTTTGAAGCAGAACCCAGGACAAAGAAAACTTGCTGATTACTGGCTTTTGTTGAATATTAGATTGCACCTCATTGACCAGTACATAAATTCCTTCAGAACTATTGTTTTGTTTACACATGTAGCACCTATATTTCTAATTTAAGTGGTACAGATTATTCAATGGTATTATCCTAGATTTTCTTCTTTCATTTAAAAATACACAAATAAATCAAGGAAATTCTGGAAGATTAAATCTGTCTCTCTCTCATATTCCGTTGCATTCACAACAAATGTGTTACACATTTTTCTGTTATTGTTCTAGAATCTGTTACATAATCTGTCACAATTTGAAACATATAGCTAAACACTGAAAAATATCTCTGTATTTAACTTTCCTATCAGCCCTTATCAATCATCAGCTATTTTGCCCAACACCAGAAATTCTTCATTTAGTCTGTATGAGAAACTTATTGCAATGGGCAATATTTCTTAAGTCTTTCATATACTGGTCAATCTTTAATGTCCTAATATAAATACCATAAAAGCTGTTAAGACAATGGATTAGAAGGATTCAGGATACTGTGAGAGTGGGAAGATGTCTTTCTCTTTTTTACTAACACTCTCACTTGCTTTCTGGTTTTCTGCAGAGATAATTTGATCTTTTATCAAGAATAGGAGCTTGGAGCTTCCCCTGAGAGTTGTTACTCTCTTGCTGGAGACTATTGCACAGAAACATGAAAATCTCCCTAAAGGGAATACTTTCGGTATGAGAAACACTATCTTAGTACAGATTAATTCCTCTCCTAATATCTATTGATTGCACACTGATTTCCCAGTGCTCTGTTTTGTTATGACATTTTGCCAGGGAAAGAAGAAATATTGTATCTGGGGTTAGGTAGAACAGAAGGAACTATTCAGGGTTTCCAGTCCTTATTCCTGTTGCAGTGGAAAAAGTAGCAGCAGTGCCATGCTTAAAGAAACGGACTGTAAGAGAAGCTAATTAGCTAATAATAATATAGTAGTATTGAGGTGTGCAGGGTCCAATATGGCAAGGTCAGGCAAAATGAGGCAAAGCTAAGGTGTATCTCAGCTACTTTAGCAGTACGTGCACAAAAGGATTTTGTTCCTTGGAAATCACATAATGCAGAGCTGCACAACTACCAGTATCTTGCCTAATTTCAATGTCGATCCATTTTGTAAACTAGATGCTGACATTCTTATTATACTTATTATGGTATACCAAAAAGATTTCAGTTCATACACGCTGTATCTTCCCTGTGCTTCATCTAATATATAACCCATTGTATCAGCCATTTTTCTCTATCAAGATGATTAATCACATTAAACATTAGCCTTTGATGTGGACTCCTCACAAGGGATCTCTAAAAAACTTATCAAGCAATGTTTACTGCACCTCTCCATCATACTGGCAGCTTGACTTACACTGAAATCCAACAAATTAGTAAGACATGACCTTTACTTTAAAAAAAAACAACCCACAAACAAATTGTTCTGTTAATCAAGCTGTGTTTTTCCAAATTTGCACTCTTTAAATAGTTTCTAAGACTGAGATCTGTTGTGAGTACAACTGTTGCATAACTTTTTAGAATATAATAAGATACCTTTCAAGTTATGATATTACAATTGTTCAGTATTCCCAGAAATGCTTATTCTACTGATTGCATAACAAATAGTAATCCAGATTCAGCAGTTTCTTTTCCTAAATGTTCACTTTGTTTGGTTGTAAAGACATATAAAGTAGCAAAAAGTGTCTGTCATACATTTGCTTTTTCTCATAACTTATCGCTTATCTAACACTATGTATGTACATAAATATGTACATAAATATTTAAAAAGTTGTATAGAATGCTATTGCCATGTAAGGAAGGTTTTTTGTGGGTTTTGGGTTTTGTTTCATGTTGTTTTGTTGGGGTTTTTTTTACAGTGGCTCTATGTTTCATTTTATTGTGTAACATATAATACACTTTTTCATAAATGCATTCTTTTGTGACTTTCATGAAAGGACAAGAGGCAATGGTCTCAAGTTGCACCAGGGGAGGTTTAGATTGGATATTAGGAAGAAATTCTTTACTGAAAGAGTGGTTAGGCACTGGAACAGGCTGCCCAGGAAAGTGGTGGAGTCACCATCCCTGCAGGTGTTCAAAAAACAAGTAGGTGTGGTGCTTCAGGACATGGTCTAGGGGTCAGGGAGATGTGGGGAGGAAGGTTGGACTTGAGGTCCTAGAGGTCTCTTCCAACCTAAATGATTCTATGATTCTATGATCTTTCACTCCATCTCTTTTTTAATCAATTTGACAACCATTGTAATTTCCAATTTTCAAAATCAGCTGAAGTTTAGAACATAAGGAGCCTAGATGTGGTATGTACATATGACTATGAAATTCCAGCACAAGGGCTGAAAGACTGGAAAGGAAAAAACGAAGATCAAAAAACATAGTGGAACAAAACAAAACAAAAGAAAGCATCACACCAACCAACCCAAACTGTACTAGTAGCATACAGCAAGAACCTCTCTGTTGTGGCAGCCTAACTTCTGAGGTTTTCTAAACCTCCATAATAAATACAGGCCTAATACAATTTTATTTCATTTTGCATTGAGTCTTAACTGGGAAGCTTTATAAATGGTGAAGTATAAAAGCACTTCAAAAAAAAAAAAAACCCATTTGAGTTTAAAACTTGTGAAAAATAAAGGTTGAAAACTCGTAACTCTGAACATGAAAGGTTTGATGTTTGCAAGATACCAGCCACCACAGGGCTATCTTATTCCTCCAGGAATTTACAGCAAATTTAACCTCATCAGTATTCAGAACCAACTCGTAGCATGGAAAAGAAAAACAATACTGTAGAAATGTAAGGGGAGATAAAAGAGGAACAGCGAGGAGGAAAAGCATATCATGTCTTAATTGAACTGAGGGTAAGATAGGGAAGGATGATATGGCCTACAGCTATAGGAGAACACTTCTGATGATCTAGCGTGCACACAGAGCAAGGATGGAGATGCCGCAGTACATGTCACTTTTAGAGGAAGTCACTGAAGAACAGGTTTAGCAGCATGCAAAGCACAGCAGCTGCTGTATGCTTGTAAAAGGTGAATGAATAATTTGCCACGAATAGTATGTTTGACAAACTAAGCCTCCCTCTTTTCATCATGTTCCTAGAATACCGTGAATGGAATTGCATTATTCAAATGTATCTGAATCTCTCTGCGGCATTTCTCAACCACCAATATTCAGAGGGTTGCTGAGCTGTGTTAAAAAAAAAAGATAATCTGGTATTTTTTTATTTCCTGACTGGATGAACAAACATAATCTACTTCTGAGAACAGACATGCAGAAGTATTTAAAAATTGATTTCCATGAGTAACTGGCTATGTGACACATTCAGTGAGGGAAAAAAAGGGAATATGATAAACATGAGTAGGACTGATTTGCACACCCATAGTTTCCTGACAAGAAGTTTACAAAACTAACTTAACTACACCAAAACCAACGCATATTACCGTATGCTGAAAGTAGATCTTTCTAGTAAAATTCCCATTTCCTGGCTGTTTGTGAAATCCAAAACTTAATAAAAGTTTAAGCAATTAAATTTAAATATTTGAGTCAACAGTTAAGGTTGCTTCCATTCATTTAATCGTATAATGTTAACCCAGATCCCACTAGCATTCCTGGGATTAAGTATTAACTTGTATTATATTTCTTGGTACCACACTTAGTCATTTATACCTACCTAACAAAAAAAAAAAAAAAGAAAAAAGAGAGAAAAAATAATGCTTCCCTCCCAGCATCCTCCCCAGGATCTGTTTCTTGTATAGTACAGCAAGCACTGAGAGTGCAATTATTGAAATGAAGATGTTGGCAGCCAGCCAGATGTCAGTAAGCATACAACGGGTATTACTCACAGGTTTCTCCTGTGCTGTTCTGGGCTGTAATCTGTGAGTTCTAAAAACAGCGAGCTCCCAGCAGTGCTTGTTCCCTCCTTTTGATGCCATATTCTTTTGTAAAACACTTGTCATCTTAAATTAGCAGGAACATTATTTATTTTTTAATTCCCTGTTGGTATTTATTTTTCCTATTCTCTAACGCATACCTCTGAGATGGCTGTCCTACCACAGGAGCCCAGAGTACAGCACATGCATGAAATGAGTAACTACAAGCGCTGCCACCTTGAATTTAGCGGAGCGAAAACAGGGCCTAAGAGCCAATCTCTGGCATTTCTTGATCTGCAGGTAATGTGACAGCCTTTTAAAACCAAGTCTGAGCAATCAGAATTTCAGAAAAACCTTCTAGGCATTGGCAAGAACACCATCACTTTTGATGACTCTAGATAGCAGTTTGGCACTCCCCAAGCCAAAAACAGTGAGTGGAAAGGTTTTTTTGATAAGCTTCCAAACACCTGCCAAAGGTAAGTCAATCAGAGGAAGGAAAACAGAATATCCATTCTGGTTTTAATGTGATGTGTCTATTTATACAAAGGAAGCTCAGTTCAGTTCCTGAACACGAAGCCACCCCTAGCAAAAACACTTCTCTTCCTTTGTAGCCTCTCTTAGATACAGATGCATCTGGTCACCTACTTTCAACATTCTGAATTCCAAAGTTAATTTTTAATGGGCAACTTCCAGTACAGAAACAACCATAGCTGGTCAACAGTGAGCAAAACCCTTTAGGGCATTGTGCATCTAAGTAACATCTATGTGCATAGGGGCCTTATTACTACCGCTAATTATTAGTCACCCACATATCTTTTTCTCCTCCCCCCTGACTGGTGAGAATACAATAAGCAAACACATAAGCAAACACAGGTTTTATCCACTTTTTTGTGATCTCAGGAAAAGCTGTGCTGGTAACACTAGGCCATTTTTAGAGTGTTGAACATTCTCTTTCCTAGGGCAGTGAGATCATCTATTACTTGAAATGTTACGTCTGGAAAATAGCAGGTCATATGAGGAACAGGCTCTTCTGCATGAATGGTTTTGGCTGCTAGGACTCTGCTAGATCATTCACCAGTTTACTAAATTATTGAGCCCACAAGGCTGGCAATACCACAGCTTTGGAGGCTGCAGGAACACCTCTGTACTTTTAGTAACAGTAGTTTTCAATTTATCTGTACACAGGCATATATTCAGAAACTGACTCTTTATAAAGCCATTGTTTTGCAATAATGTTGATACATATGTATTTTAAATATTATTTGTAACCTCTCCCTTGACTATACATGGAATACAGTGAGAAAGTGACCATGCGTTTGGCCTGTTCAATTGGAGTAAGGAGTGCTTCTGGGATGACAGAAACGTGACACTGGAATGTGCTTGAGACATAGAAGACACCTTCCTTCACCCCCTAGGTGGCTTCATCAGGTTCTGGATAGCGACTTCAGGTGTGAATAAGGTGTCATCTAACAAGGGTCACTCCCATGTGACACCCATGGCTGCTTCTACCATGGTTTCCCCCTTAAACTTCATACAGAAATCAAGTTAGAGGCACCAGATCCTGCCATATACACACTCATGTTACTCTTCAACTCATAAATTGGAATACAATGAACTAAAATTCAGTCTTAAATCCTGCAGCATAAACACAGATTTTTTTTTAACTTTCTGGATTATACAGTGACTATCAAATAAAACAAACATTGAGGAAAATAATTTCCAATAATATAATGCCTAAAAAAACCCAGTGCTTGATACTACAATGCCTACAATATTTAATTTTTAATAACTAGCAACGAAATGTCTGAAGTTGTGGCAACTCCTTTTCCTCCAGAATTTTTACATTGGTTTACTCTAGTGTTTTGCGTATCTTCTCTAAATATGCCCAACACAGGTAAAATACAAACTAAGCTTTGCTACAGCCATTAAGAACCTCCCATTAAAGACAGCTCAGTATGAACTCCAAGAGTTCTGGAAGGAGAGGCTCTGTAACGTCACTTCATCTGCTCTGGACTGAAAATCTATTTCCTCGTCCTTTTATCAATTTCTATCAATTACACTTGTTATTGGCATTCAGGTATCGATCAGAAAAGGAGAGAAAGCCCAGATCAAGCCCTGGGGTGAGGGCTCCTGGTCAGCCCCCAAGAGCTCCCCGCCAAAACTCATCCCTTCGGTGTGCTCGTTCCCCAGTTAGGCATTAGATTACTGAAAATTAACTTCCGTGCATTATGATTATAAACTACTGCCGGCATGGAACCAGCTGACTGCTACGCACCCTAAAGTGCCGAGAAGCGATCAGAAGCTGCAGCCGCCCCGGCTGGGGCCCTGCCTCTCACCAGGGGCCCCTCCCAGCCCCAGCACCTGCCAGGCCCCCTGCCCCAACTCACCTTTGGATGGACACCCAGTGTAAACGCTCAAAAATCAGAATTTAGCCGCACGAAGCCTTGAGGGGCAGCTGCAGACACGTGTGAGGGGCTGCCCGCGGGCACGGAAGCCCCGAAGGCCAGCCCACTCGGAGCTACCCCCGGGCGGCTCCTGCACCGTCCACGGGGCAGCGCCCTGACCGGGGCTACTCCCCTCCTCCGGCCCACTCTCCTTCTCGAAGTCTCCTCTGCCCATGCTCAGTGGCCCTTTCCCACCGCCGGTGCTGAGGCCGGCTCTGCTGTCACCCGCCCGGCGAGGGGGCTGGTCCGATGCCGCAGTGCCGGCTTCCAGCGCTGCTCAGCAGCGTGTGTGTAGGGTGGCGGGCGGCTTTGGGACACGCTGTGTGCCCCTCTGGCCCGGCAGCCTGTGGTGGTGTTTTTAGTTCTCCTGAGAGTGTCTCAGGTCCTCCTGAGCAAGCAGAAAACCATCAGCTTCTGCCTTGTGCGCTGCAGGGAAGTGGCCCGAGAGCCATGCCCAGTGGTTCTGTGGATGTGGCCTGTCACCCTTCTCCAGAAAGCATTCCCCCGCCCAGCGCCCCTGCTCCGGTGCCCCTCGGGGCTGCTCTCCCTGCCCTGCCTCCTGCCAGGCTGGCAAGACTTGATACCCACGAGCTGGTGCCTGCAAGCAGCCGATGCTGACAAGTCCAGGCATGTAACAAGAAGGTAAAGACTTACCCTGGCCTTGTGAAACGCCTGGTGGTGAGAAAGAGCTAAGGTGATGGCAAAATATTGGCTTTCATAGGATAAGAGATAGGTGTGTCTTTACAAACAATGATATTTTAAAAGATGGGGAGGATTTTATAACTATATTTTCACTGAAATATATATCTTGATGCAAAATACGGCTTTATTTTCTGAAGAAATGGCTTTTTAGGCAGCATAGCAGCTTTGCAAGAGGGCGTGACTCTTACCTAACAAAGACAAAGGCTTACTGGCCTAGCGTAGCAGCTTGGGTGTGACTTTTATCTGTCAAATGCAAAAGGCTTGCAGGCAGAACAAAACAAGTTTGCAAGGTGGGGTATGGCTTTATCTATAGGGGACCAGGACAAAAACTTAGAAGGGCACAATGGGTTGGCAATTTT